>OZ010601.1:97365233-97367733 GCA_963932145.1 Acanthosepion lycidas | reverse complement strand
ATTGTTGAAATTTTACTTATTTAGTTCTTAAATTCTAATTTATATGTATGTATTTGTATGTATGTGGGTATATGTGTGTGTGTGTGTGTATGTGTGTGTATATGCATGTATGTGTATGTATGTATGTATGTACTTGGCTACGGGTATATGTAGGTATATATTTAGGGGTGTGTGTATTGGTATGTATGTATATGTATGGATATGTGTGTGTATATGTATATATTCATGTATACGTATGTGGGTGTAGGTATATATAGAAGGATATATATGCAGGGATGTGTGTATATGTATATATATATATGTATATATATGTATGTGTGTGGGTGTGCGTATGTTTTGGTATATATGTACCCATATATATGTATGTGTATGCATGTATGTGTATATATATGTGTGTATGTGGGTATAGATGTGTGTATATATGTGTATGTATGTATAGCTAGACGGATAGATACAGGGATACATTGTTTTTTTGTTTAATTGTATAGAAATGTAAGGTTTTAGGTATATATGTTTATGCGCATGTACGCGTATGTTCATATGTACAAGTGTGTGTAAATGTGTAAGGAGTGGATGCCTATGGATGTATGTGTGTATATGTAAGTATATGTGTGTACATTTTTGTATGTGTATATATATATATATATATATATATATATATATATATATGTGTGTGTGTGTGTGTGTGTGTATATATCTGTTTTTTGTATGTGTGTGTATGTATATATGAGTATGTGGGTGCATGTGTATTTATGTATATGTATGTGGAAAATGTGTGTATAGGGTATAGGTGGATATACGTGTATATATGTGTGCGTATGTATATATATGTATATGTATGTGTATGTGTGTATGTATTTATATGTGTATGTGTGTGTACATGTATATGTATGTGTGTATGTGTATATATATATATATGTATGTATGTGTGTGTGTTTGTGTAGTATATACATGTATGTATGCGTGTAGATGTTTGTGTATATGTATGTGTGTGTATATATATGTGTGTGTGTGTCTATGTATATATGTATATATATGGATGTATGTGTGTGTGTACATGTATATGTATATATGTATGTGTGTATATATATATATATATATATATATATATGTATGTATGTGTATATATATATATATATATATATATATATATATATATATATATATATATATTATGGAGGTGTATGTGTATGTGTGTATATATGTAGGTGTAATTATTTGTTTATCATATGCGCGGTAATTATTAGAAAGCGCTTAGTATCAGAGATATTGAATCAAATATATGTATGTGTGTGTGTGTATGTATATGTATGTGTGTATGTATGTGTGAATATGTGGATATATGTGTATGTGTACATGGATATATGTATGTGTGTATGTAGGTACACGGCGATGTGTATGTATATACGTGTATAAGTTATTGTGTATGTGTGGTTTTGCATGCGTTTTGAACATAAAAATATAGGTCCTCGCCAGATTAGATAATCTTCATATTTATTGTTTATAATATTTTATTTGTAACCTGCAGTCGATATTATTTTTGTCAAATTTTCTCAATTACACAGCGTCCCTTGCAATTTTAATTTCACTCGCCCCATCTTTCTCCCCCACCACTTCTTTCCTTACCTCTCCCTCCTTCTTTAAGATTTGATCGGCCATGGTGTGTGTATGTCACCTCGAAGTGTATCCTTATTGTTTTAGACATCCGACAACAGTCATTTTTCCCCCTTCCACTCACACCTAGTTTTAAATAAAACACTCTCAGTTAAACCCCTCTCTTATAAACTAACATTCGTCCCACACTCTCATAATTACACTCTCTCTAAATTCTATTTTTATTTCCGGAGTAGGTTTTTTTCTGTTTTCTTTCTTTTTGTAGGTCTGATGAATTGGATCGTATTTACGATTCCAATGGAATAAATTATGACCATGGAATATTAGTGTTTAAGCCTTTTTATTATATCCTTACTCTGTCCTGGACATTGAGTTCTACCTGGATTTTATCCTCTCGGAAATTTTTTTATTCTAAAATATACATGTGTATATATGCACCTGTGGATTTTGCATATATATGTATATTTACCACTAATATTATCTATATATATATGTATGTATATCTATGTATATATATGTATATATGTATGTATATGTATGTATATGTATATATATATGTATGTATATATATGTATATATGGATGTATATGTATGTATATGTATATATATATATCTATGTATATATATGTATATATATATCTATGTACATATATGTATATATATATGTATATATATGTATGTATATATATGTATATATATATGTATGTATATATATGTATATATATATGTATGTATATGTATGTATATATATATGTGTGTATATATGTATATATATATGTATGTATATATATGTATGTGTATATATATATATATATATGTATGTATATATATGTACATATATATATGTATGTATATATATATATGTATGTATGTATATATATGTATA
>OZ010601.1:97350199-97352699 GCA_963932145.1 Acanthosepion lycidas | reverse complement strand
TTTATATATATACATGTATATATATGTATATATATGCATATATATATGTATATATATATGTTTATATATGTATATATATATACATGTATATATATGTATATATATGCATATATATATGTATATATATATATGTATATATATATATGCATATATATATGTATATATATATATGTATATATATCGATATATATATATATGTATATATATATTTTTATATATGTATTTATATATATACATGTATATATATGTATATATATATGCATATATATATGTATGTATATATATATATATATGCATATATATATATATATATATATCAATATATATGTATATATATGTATATATACATCAATACATATGTATATATATGTATATATATATCAATATATATGTATATATATATATATCAATATATATGTATATGTATGTGTATATATATCAATATATATGTATATATATATATATATATATATTCATAAGTATATATATATATATTTATATGTATATACATATGTATATATATATATGTATATACATATGTATATATATATATATGTATATACATATATATATTTATATATATATATATGTATATACATATATATATTTATATATATATATATGTATATACATATATATATTTATATATATATATATGTATATACATATATATATTTATATATATATATGTATATACATATATATATTTATATATATATATATGTATATACATATATATATTTATATATATATATGTATATACATATATATATTTATATATATATATGTATATATATAACCAATGCCAGGATGCATACCACAGTGCTGAGGATATCCAAGCTGTTGAATCAAAGGATGGGACGCAACCCAAACTGCCAAGAATCAAATTTCCACCAGCATCGAACTCGGAAGCGTGGTGTATGCTAGACAACATCATTAGCAAGACATTACGTAAAGAGCTGGGAAGAAAGAAATATCACGAGCGTTTGAACGAAAGTAGTAAAATAATCTACAGGGTTTGTAAGGAAATCTACGGCGTGAAGGAGGAAAATGATAAGACACCACCCAAAAAGAACAGGCGTCAACGGTTAATGCAAGATTTGAGAAACAAAAAAAGAAATCTAAAACGACAAATCCGTTTCGCAAATTTAGACGAGAAAGAAGGCTTGCTTAAAATCTGGCAGGACCTTAAAGAGAAGCACAACGCTCTTAGCAGAGCTGAAAATTTAAGAAAGAGACGAGTGAAACGAAGGAAAGATCAAGAGCGTTTCTTCCAGGAACCGTATAAATATGCGAGGAATATATTTGATCAACCAAGATCGGGTGTGCTTAAAATAGAGGAAAATATTCTAGAGGAACATTTAAGAGGTATGTACTCTGATCCTAAACGACATATTCCTCTAGATCATAATAGCAACTTATTTTGGCCAGCCGTTCCTAAAGTGAAGTTTGATATGAAACCACCCACACGCGAAGAAGTAAAACGCATAGTCGACAAAAGTAGGAATAAATCTGCACCTGGCCCTAACGGAATACCTTTCCTTCTGTACAAAAAATGTCCTACTCTTCTTAAATGGTTACATACTAACTTAAAGTTAGCATGGAAAAATTACCATATCAGCCAACAGTGGATGATAGCGGAAGGGGTGTACATACCCAAAGAAAAGAATTCCAAGGACATCAGTCAATTTCGGCCAATTTCGCTTCTCAATGTAGAAGGAAAGATATTTTTCGCAGTCTTGGCATCGAGGTTGACCAAATACCTTCTCGATAATGAGTATATCGATACATCAGTACAGAAGGGTGGTGTCCCAGGAATAGCTGGTTGCTTAGAGCATGGAAGCATGATCTGGGAGGCCATTCAAAAAGCAAAAATTAAAAGGAAAGATTTGGATGTCATTTGGTTGGATTTAGCTAATGCCTACGGATCAGTACCTCACCAAATGATACAATTATCATTACAAATGTACCATATTCCTGAGGAAGTATCTATTATGCTAGGAACTTATTTTGATGGTTTCCTCATGCGTTTCACTACAAAAGACTTTACGACTAAGTGGAACAGACTTGAAGTTGGAATTGCGATGGGATGTACAGTGTCACCAATACTTTTCGTTCTAGCAATGCAACTGATTCTCAAAGCGACAAACAACAAGGCTGATGTTGTTGAGCTTGGTGGAGGTTGTAAAATGCCACCAGTGAAGGCGTTCATGGATGACACTACAATCCTCTCATCCAAAGTAAGTTCAACTCGCAAGATATTAAGCTTGATGGACGACCTGATAAGTTGGTGTAGAATGAAATTTAAACCAAACAAGTCCAGAAGTCTTTCTATTAGAAAAGGAAAGTTGAACAAAAACATAAATTTTGTAGTAGGTGGCCAAAGAGTCCCTACTGTATCAGAAAAATCAGTGAAAAGTTTAGGTCGGTGGTACGATCAATCCTTAAAAGATACCAACCAAGTAAAAGAAACATCCAGGTCATTACAAGAAGATCTCCA
>OZ010601.1:97197699-97342699 GCA_963932145.1 Acanthosepion lycidas | reverse complement strand
AATACAAGCCTCCACTGCGAAATAACTCCAAGATAACTTTGGCCACGAAATTCGCACTCATACGGAGGAAGAAAAAAATTCGCTCGCCACAATAACTTCGGCGACAAAATCTCTTATTCACACTTAAAAAAAAAAAAAAACAAACAAAAAAAAAAACTTGACAAAGTTTTTCGCAAGCCTAGCCGTAAACTTAGTGACGATAAAACTGTCGTATTCTCAACTGAGAAAAGAAATTTTTTTTTTTTTGTCCCCGATAATACAGTTTGCTCAAATAGGTTACGAATTGCAAATTCGTAGCCCCACCCCCTCTACAGTATTTATGCATTGTGTAAACTTTTTTTGCGAAGATGGAGGAATGCAAAAATGTATTCCCGGAATTTTTTTAGTTCCAGTCGGAACAACAGATGACAATATTAGAGCAACAAAAACATTCCAGATGCAGCTACAGGAGGAAACTTTTAATAGACAAATGCAATTCCAACAAAAAATGGAACAGATGCATAGGGTGTTTCAAAATAAAATTCCGGAAATAACTGAGAAGAGGAAAGAGAAAAATCTGCAAAATGATTCTTTCCCAGAGAATACAATATGGAATTCAGTTGAAATGTTCACGTACAGTCCTGATGAAGAGATAACTTTTGAGGAGTATTATAATAAATATACGGACGTGTATAACGAGGACTGCCACTCGTGGTCTGAAGGAAAGAATGTTAGACTTCATTAAGCAAATTAGGAACTGCTGAGCATAAATTGGTAAACTACATTTTACTGAAAAATATAGTGAGTTGACATTTACCGAGGCAGTAAATACATTAAGTGAATTATTTAGTAAAAAGACATCTCTATTTCACAAGAGGTGGAAATGTTTGAATATGATGAAAGATGACGAACAAGACTATATATCGTACGTAGCCAATGTGAATAAGCATTGTGAAGAATTCAAGCTGATAGAGTTAAGCGGAGACAATTTTAGGTACTTGGTGTTTGTTCAGGTGCTGGTATCGGGAGGAGACACAGAGTTGAGAAAATTAGTACTAGCAAAATTGGAAAGCAATCCAAGTATTACGGTGCAGAGGTTGGCAGAGAACTGCACAAGATATGTTAGTGTAAAGAAAGATTAAAAAAAGATAGAACAGTCTGGCGTTTCGCATGTAAGGAAAATACGCTACAAAGAAGAAAGTCAGTCTACCAAAAAGAATTCTAAAATTGCGGATTATCAAGCAAAAAGTGAAATACTAGAGAAAAGTAAAATCTCCCGAAGCCATGTTTTGCTTGCGGTGAACTACACTCGTACAGATATTGCGATTTTAGGAATAAAAAATGTTTCAACTGTAAAATCGTGGGTCATAAAAGCACGCATTGCAGGTCAAAAAATAAAGGCAATAAAATAAGAAAATTAAAGTCCAACGAGGTGAACGATGGAATAACCAGAAAATTTGTTACCGTCGAAATAAGTAATAAAAATATAAAAATGCAACTTGACACTGGCTCAGATCTATCTATCATAAATTTTCAAACGTGGAAGAAGTTGGGGAAACCAACTTTAATGAAGACAAAGAAAATCGCGAGGTCAGTGACAGGAGAAAAAATACAATTTATTGTGGAATTTGTTACAAACGTCACGTTAAATAAAAAAAAAACGTGAAAAGCTAAACTATTTGTCATAGAAAATACCACGAACTTACTTGGTACGAATTGGATAACAGAATTCAAATTATGAGATCTACCGATAAATTCTTTCTGTTACAAGGTAGAAAGTTTAAACACCGAAGCCCAAAAATTAGTAAAGAAACTTAAGGAAATATTTCTTACTGTTTTTTGTTTTTTTTCTCTCCAGATTTGGGAACGTGTACCAAGATGGAGGCAAAATTCCAGCTAAAAGAAAACGCTCAGGCGGTATTCAAAATTTGCCTCAATTGAACAGATAAAGAATTGGACAGATTAGAGAAAACCGGTGTACTTGAAAAAGTTGAGTATAGTAAATGGGCAACACCGACGGTATACGTGAAAAAAAATGTCTAAAGAAATTAGTGTTTGTGCTGATTTCTCCACGGGTTTAAACGCGGCACTCAAAGACTATAATTATCCTCTACCAACAGTGGAAGAAATATTTGCGAAGCTTAATGGAGGCACAATATTTTCGAAGATAGACCTCAGCGACGCATATCTGCAAATACCGGTAGAAAAAGAAACGTCAAAACTTTTGTGTATAAACACACATGGGGGTCTGTATAAATTTAACAGACTAACTTTTGGGATTAAGGTCGCGCCCGCCATTTTCCAACAAGTAATGGATTCGATGTTGGGTGGTCTAGATTTTGCTGTAGCGTATCTGGATGACATTCTCATGAGAAGTACAAGTATGGCAGAACACGTGGAACATGTAAATGCAGTAGTTTCAAGGATACAGGATTTTGAATTTAAACTCAAGAAAAGCAAATGTGAATTTTTTATGGAGAAAATTAAATATCTGGGGCAGATCATCGATAACAATGGTAGAAGGCCAGACCCAGAGCGAGAAGCAGCTATAAAAGACATGCCGGCTCCGAATGATATTACCACATTACAAAGTTTTTGGGGATTAGCCAATTATTACCAAATATACATCTCTAAAATGTATGAACTGCGGGCACCATTAAATGAACTACTGAAGAAAGGAAAACCCGGGAAATAGACTAATGAATGCCAAAAAGCATTTGAAAAGATAAAGGAAGTGTTAACCTCGGAATTATTTTTAACCCATTACAACCCGGACTTAGAGATCATAGTAGCTTGCGACACAAGTGCGTATGGAGTAGGAGCATGTATCTTACACAAAATGACAGATGGTCAAGTAAAACCAATTGCTCATGCTTCTAGAGCACTACTTCCGGTTGAGAAGAATTACTCTCAGATAGAGAAAGAGGCGCTGGGAATAATATTTGCAGTAGCAAAATGTCACCGTTTTCTCCACGGTCGACATTTTAAGCTACAAACCGACCATAAGCCTCTAATTTCGAATTTTGGATCGAAAAAGTGTTTGCCGGCGCATACAGCCAACCGACTACAGAGATGGGGTACAATTTTGCTAAATTATAACTTCAGCATGGAGTACATACCAACGAATAAATTTGGCTACGCTGATGGGCTGTCCTGGTTAATCCCTAAATTGAGCGAACCATTAGAAGAGACGGTAATTGCCTCACTGAAGTTAGAAGAAGAGCTGAAATTTACTATGTGTAATGGAGTTCAGGAACTTCCAGTAGCTCTAGAAAAAATAAAAGAAGCCACCAGGGACAAGTATATTTTGAAAATAAAAGAAAAAATAGCCGAGAGGGACCAGTACACAACAAATGTTTTTTCGCTTTGCGATACAGTATTGTTGTACAGAGAACGTGTGGTATTCCATACACACTGTAGAAGCAAATACTAAAGGATTTTCATACTTGTCATCCAGGCAGCACTAGGATGAAGAGCCTAATGCGAAGTTTTGTATATTGGCCGAATATGGACAGAGACATTGAGAACGCAGTGGCAAAATGTAAAGGTTGTGCTTTAGCTGCAAAGGCACTCCCAATAAAATTTAACCCCTGGCCAAAAACAGACCTACCATGGTCTAGGTTACATGTGGTTTTTGCAGGTCCACCATTACAATAAACATGTTACCACAGCTCCATATCACCCAAGATCGGGTTAGCTGAAAAATTTGTGGACACCATAAAAAGAGCTCTAAAGAAAGCTAGGGAAATACCTGCAGATGAAGACCTACAGAAGTTTCTGCAGGTATACAGAATTAACCCAAATAACGGAACACCAGCCTCACAGTCGCCAGCCGAGGTGATGTTCGCACGTCGGGTAAGATCTGTTTTCAACAAATTATTACCAAAAAAGACAAAGCCAGGTAGAGAAAAATTTATTCAAGTAAAAAAAATACAATCATGGTGAAAAAATATACTTTATGGTCTATAAACAAAATAAATCATTCTGGGAGATTGGAAAATTGAAAAGCGGATTGGCAATATGATGTACTTGGTGAAAGGCGAAGAATTCACGTGCAGAAGGCACATTAATCAGATCAGACGACGCTCTTCAGACGTGGTTGACATCGGTCCTGCGGAAGAAAGGCCGATGGAGGTGATTTTCGATACGTTTGATCTAACACCTGCAACGATTTTACCTGAGGTACGCCAATCCAGGAGAAAAAGAAAGGCAATTGATCATTTAAACTGGATCCAAAACGTAGGAGATGTTGCTACGATATTGCTAAAAAAATGAAGTTTTTTTTTCTTCATATTTCCTGTAAAAAAATAAAGAAAACTGTTTTACTCCTACAGAGTAAAATTTTAGGAGGTAGGCGTTATGGTGAAACACATCTATTCTATAGTTAATAGACTCTACCACCTAATATAAGTAGGAGTAGTAAGAGAAACGAAGGTCAGTTGATGCCGGCCGATCGTAAACCCCAGGATCAATCGGTTTTCCTTCGCGAGTGTCGGTCGGCATTGCTGTCTGTTCCTCGGTCCAGTGACCTTTATAGGAAGGTTTTCTATCGTTTGTTAATGGAGGGGTCGCGAAGGATTCCCTACGTGAGGATCTCGGGTTGTCGGAGGAGGAGTTTCGCTCTTACTGGTCTTGGGCGCCAGCGGCGGATTATCTCAGTAACCCTGAGTTTTCGCTTACCTGGCGATTGACTCGGAATCGGCTGCCTCTCAATGACAAGGTCTATATATGGGGTTTGGCGGATTTGCCAGACTGTGAACGGTGTGACCTTGGTTTAGAAGAAACGGCTTCGCATGCCTTCTACCATTGTCCTCGGGTCCGCCCCCTATGGGACCATGTCGACGAGCTGACGGCTCGTCCCGCTCCCAAAAAGCTTGTGCCCATTGATCGCGCATATGCGTGTGACAATGTGTCGCCCCCGTATTCCGGGGTGAAACGGATGGTGTTTCTGATGCTGCTAGCCATGGCTCGAATGGTGATTTGGACGACGCGACAGGAGGAAATCTTGCGAGGCCACCGTCTTTCTTATCAGTATCTAATCCGATTCTTTGAGCATCAGCTCAAGATGAAGATTAGAACTGATAGAAAACGATTGCATTCGACAGTCTTCAGCGAAAGGTGGGTGACTGAGGCGAGCTTGGTTCGTTTGAACGGGGCTAGCCTTGATTTTCTCTTTTAGGTCAAGCCTACGCCGCATCGGGGTGGTTTCCTGGGGAGCCCTCCCCCTGGTTAGGTTAGACAAGCTTTTGTGTACCTAGTTAATGTGAGTAAATGTTGTTCCCGGCCTGTTCCTGGCCACTTCTTTGGTTATGATCCAGTTTGAGATTCCCAACCTCCCCAGTTTGTTTTTGCCTCCCCCCTTTATCTCGTCTGGATCAGCGTTATATTCTCCCATCCCTGTACGATTTTTTATCCTATTCCCACTCCCTTAGCGAGAGAGAGCTTCTTGATTTTGTCCCATGGGCAGAATACAGCGGCTTCTTTGTTTTTGAGGATTGGACGGGCCCTACTAACATGTTATGTTTAATCTGATTTATGTTAATATTTTAGTTTATTATTTGGTTCATCTCCCTCCCCTCTCATCCTTCATTATGAGATTTTTATGTAATATTTATTATCATTAAATTTTTATGGCATGGGGCGCGTTTTGTAGGTCCCCCTTGTTAGGATGTTGTATTATGGTGTAAGGAGGATTGATTGGTGATGGATGAGTTCTTGTGGTGAATGGGCAAATTGTAATGAGTGAATGGGTCGTGAATCGGATTAGCTAGGTATAGGATAGTTAGGGAAGACCAGGCTCAACCCCTCCCCTTTTCAGGCCTTGTGCCATAATTGTATTTTTCGATACAATGAATATTCAGTCGATGTCGGACGACCGGCTGAACGGTTGAACTCTCTGCCTTCGGGCGGGGAGGAACCCGAACGAGGCTATGCCGAAGGGCGGAGTCTCGTTCGGTGAGGTAAACCGACCCTGAACCCCTTTATACGGGTTCAAAGAGTTTATTTTCAAAGAGTATATTTTTGGCCGAGACCACGGGCTCGGAGATCCCACGGGCTCGGAGATCCCACGGGCTCGGAGATCCCACGGGCTCGGAGATCCCACGGGCTCGGAGATCCCACGTTAAACGGGCCTTGTGCCACATGATACCCTCGTGGGGGTGGTGACTAAATACTAGTCGATGTCGAACGACAGTCGCACTCTCTGCCTTCGGGCAGAGAGGAACCCGGACGAGGCTATGCCGAAGGGAAGAGTTTCGTCCGGGGAGGTAGACAGACCCGATCCCGTTTATGCGGGGTCTACGGGGATTTTTTAGCCGAGCCTACGGGCTCGGGAACCCCACATTAAACTCGGCCTTGTGCCACATGTGACTGCGTGGGGCAGTTACTAAATAGCGTCGATGTCGGACGACCGGCTGAACGGTTGAACTCTCTGCCTTCGGGCGGGGAGGTACCCGAACGAAGCTACACCGAAGGGCGGAGTCTCGTTCAGGGAGGTAAACTGACCCTGAACCCGTTTATACGGGTTCAAAGGGTATATTTTTGGCCGAGCCCACGGGCTTGGAGATCCCACGTTAAACCAGCCTTATGCCACATGATACCCTCGTGGGAGGTGACTAAATACTAGTCCATGTCGGACGACAGTAGTTGACAGTTAGTCGAATACGAAAGTAGTCAGCGACCACAACAAGATTACCTATTATATCAAGTTCCTAACGTTTTGTACGTCGAACTATTTAGGATGGATTTAGTGCAAATACAAGCCTCCACTGCGAAATAAATCCACAACACTTTTGAACCTTTAGAGTCCTCTATGCGTATTAATAGTTAAAAACTTCTGTTATTCCTCATCCACTTCGATTTGAAAATATGCCTTAGACAGATCAATTCTTGAAAAAAATTACCACCATTTAATTTGGCAAATATATCCTCTGGAGTTTTGCAGGGGACATTCATGTGGTAGCAGGCAGTCATTCAACCCAGTTGAAAAATCTGCGTATAAACTAATCTTAATATTTTTCTTTCTAATATAAACAGCTGGCGTGGTCCATTCTGAATAATCTATTTTTTCAATAATTCCGCGGTTTTCTAACCTATCATGTTCGGTGTTAATAGAACGCAACAAAAGATATCTTTCTTTTAGGCTTAAACACTGGTATCACATTTTCTTTTAATTTAAAAAATGCCTTTGACTTTGTACATTTTCCCCACTCCTTTGAGAAAATATTTGTAAATTTTTAGTTTACTGAGTGTTTCTTTAGCCATAATCTTCTTTTCTGACGAACAATCGATTTTCCACAGAAGGAATTAATCGGCCAATTTCACAGTTCAAATAATTCTAGCTAATCGACTCCTAGGAATTTTTTAAACATCTACATTTTTAGTTTTACTCGCAAGAGCGATGTTACATGTGATTTTCCCAAGAAAAATTAATCCATTTTCCGATATTTTTATTTTTGTTTTTTTCCTAATAGTCGTATATCATACAGCCTTGAAATGTATCGACTTCCGCGTAGCGCTATGAATATATCCGAACTCCACAAAATTCGGAACTGGAAGTCTGGGGCAATCCGTCGGGGTCTTGACCCCCTAGATTCCCGTTCAGTCTGCATTTAAGGTATTTAGAAACTTAAAAATGTCTATTAAACTAGCTAGCTTGAATGCGAGGGACTAAGAGATCGGAGTAAGGCTGTCCGCCTGCTTCGTGATCTCTTCTCATTCGGCTTAGATGTTTACGATATTGATGCCCGCGTGCTGTCTAGCGATTGTCTATTCAACATACCGGGACCAGCTCTCCAGAGGAGTTTCCTTGTTAGTTAAACGTTCTCTGGGTTCGAGGGTGGACCATGTCCATATCAACGCGGGGGCCGATATAGCTGTGAACAGTGCTTCGTTTCGGGTCGTTACGGTTTATGCACCCAACAACCAAACGGAGCATGTCGACTTTTTTCGTCAGTTCGGGCTGTTCCTGGTGGATTCGTTGTGTTTAGTCTTAATGGGGTCTAGAATGCCATCTTGGGCCTCCAGCGGAGTGGGTGTGCTAGTGGGAGCAAGCCTAGAAATAATCCGCTTCATATGATAATTATAGCATAGCTACAATTGCAGCTACTTCGGTTGTGTCGCTGCTACCACTTCAAAGAAGTCCTCAAATGGCCCCAAATGCTACTTCTGAGGAAACCAAAAGTATGCCAGATATTCATGCCCTGCAAAAGATTCTGAGTGTAACAAATGCAAGACGAAAGGTCATTGGGCAAGAGTATGCCGAAGGAAAAGTTTGACTGGTATTGCAAGTTCAGACAACAATTTTCCAAGCCTAGCATGACTAGGTGTTCCTGAGATAACAAATGTCTCGTGTAAAATTAACAATTCTCCTCTCAAAGCTGTGGTTGATTCTGGCAGCTGCTCAACATTCATCAATAAGAAGGCTGCAGAAAAAATGAAATTGTTTCACCAACTTCAAAAAAGTGTTTCTCTGGTTGATCCAAGTTGCAAAGCACAAGTAATTGGAGAAGTATTGTGGATTTGACATTGGACTCTCATTTATATTCAGGTGTGGTGATTGTAGTATTAGATAGCTTGTTTGTCGATGTCATTATAGGCAATGATATTCTTCAAAAACACCAGAAAGTAACTCTGAAATTCAATGGCTCTAAGGATGAATTGATTTTAGAAGCAGTCAAATCCAATGAAATTTTTCCTGCTATGAAAGTTGCTCCATTACCTTTATTTACAAATATAAGCAGCAGTATCAAGCTCATTGCAACTAAATCCAGGTGGTATTCACTAGCTGATTCCAGATTTATAACTGAGGAAGTGACTCACCTACTCAAAGAAGGAATTATTGAACCGTCTGTTTCTCCATGGCGAGATCAGCTTTTAGCTGTCTCTGGTGACAATCATAAACGTTTGGCTGTAGACTACAGCGATACAATAAATCTGTACACTGAATTGGATGCTTATTCAATGCCAAATATTACAGATATGATGAACAACATCACACAGTACAAATATTTCTCAACTCCAGATTTAAAAAGTGCATATCACCAATTACCAATTCAAGATAGTGACAAAAAGTATACAACTTTCGAAGCACAAGGAAAACTTTACCAGTTTAAACGTGTCTTATCTGGCGTCACCAATGATGTTAGTGCATTTTAAAGGACAATGGATAAAATAATTCAGTGAGAGAAACTCTCCGACTCATTCGCATACGTTGACGATATCACTATATGCGGAACAACCTAAGAGGAGCACGATAAAAATCTTCAAGCCTTCTATGATACTGTTAGAAAGTACAATATTACATTTAATCATCAAAAGAGCATGATATGTGTCACTAAATTAATTCTGTTAGGTTATACCGTGAGCCACATGCACATTTCACCTGACTGTGAACATCTCAGACCTCTTCTTGAAATGCCAGCACCGTCTGGAACGTATTGAAGACTTTTCAATCTTTAAAAGAGGTTATCAAAGATGCCACACTCGTTGCAATTGATTAAAATAAAGATTTTCAGGTGGAAATTTTTATCTTGCTGCTACTCTTAGTCAGGAGGGTCGTCTCGTTGCATTCTTCTCACGGACGCTCAATAAAAGTGAATGTCATCATTATGCGGTTGAGAAGGAAGCAGCAGTAATTGTTGAAGCATTGCGCCACTGGAGATACCTACTTCTTGGACGAAAATTAATGGTGGTCACAGATCAGAAAAATATTCGGCTTATGTATGACAAATCGTAGATCAAAAATAAAAAACAACAAAATTGCTAGGTGGTGAATCGAATTGTCGCAATTAAAATACGATATAAGATATCGACCTGGGAAGGAAAATTCTTTGGCTGATACATTTTCAAGAATAGCTGTAGTAAATGATCCTCTCTCTACACTCAGAGAATTGCATGAGAATCTCTGCCATCCAGGAATGACACGTCTAAATCATTTTGTTAGAACTCGGAATTTGCCTTTCAGTCATGAACAGGTTAATGTCATCACTGATTCATGCAGTTCTTGTCAATACCTCAAGCCAAAATTCATAAAAAGGTGAGCAAGGGAATCTTTTCAGAGACTCAATGTCAATTTTAAGGGTCCATTACCAATATCCGCAAATGGCAACAGGTACTCGTTGACCATAATAGATGAGTATACAAGATTTCCTTTTACCTTTGCTTGCTGAGATATGAGTACAAAAACAGTAATCCAGTGCTATAACAACCTGTTCTCTATATTTGACATGCTTGATATTATCCATTCTGATGGAGCTAATGATTTTATGTCTTCAGATATGAAAAAGTACTTGCAGGGTAAAGGAGTGGCTACCTCAAATACAAGTCGATATAACCCACGAGGCAATGGGCAGGTGGAACGGCTGTACGGAACGCTATGGAAGGCCATTGAAGTGACTTTGCACTCAAGGAAAATGAAGCAGTCAGAATGGGAATTGGTTTTGCCAGATGCCTTATACTCCATTAGATCGTTGCTTTGTACTGCTACCAACACTACACTACATGAAAAGCTATTTAATTTTATCAGAAAAGCAACCTTAGGAAAATCCATCCCCCTCATGGCTAGTCCCGGGTCTAGTCTATGTTAAAACTTATGCTCGTAAAAGTAAGTATAATCCTCCAGTGACTCCTGCTATTAGGTTGGTGCAAAAATAATGTGGTTTTCTCACATATGTTACTATGTGAGAAAACAACATTATTTTTGCACCAACCTAATACTGTGCTACGTTCCAATTCCCAGTATGCCCTTATAAAACTACCTAGTGGCGTGGAGACCACTGTGAGTTTGCGAGAAGTTGCGTCCTTTGAACCTACAATCGAAGAAACTCATATACTTGATTTAGGTGAAAAGGCGGGATACAATGAGTCAGACAGCGAAATGAATCCAAGTAGTTATAGAGCTTAACCTCCATATGCCAGTGGATCAGAACCAATTACTGAGTGCACTACATCCTCATTGGACAAGAAATGTTAAAAACATTTCTAATTTACATTTTCATGTTAGTTATAGATTTTTGTGCACGCTAAACACAATCCAGGCTCCAAGCGCAGGTTTTACAATAATTGCTTCTAATTGGTCAATATATCTCAAAGTAATAACAACGCCTACGCACACGTGTTTAAACACAAAATACCGCCAAAAATCTTGAAATGTGTTCACAAGCCACGAACGTGACCAGGAATGTAAATAAATACGATGCACGAACACAAGTTTACCAGTGAGCTTCGTGACGGATAACCAACTGCCAAACAACTCCACGTCACTCATACTTTTGAAGTTACTAAGTTAAATTTATTTAACACGAAACAACTCCAATACACTCACTCACCAACCTCTGAAATCACTCCTGAACTTTTACCAATTTTAGAACTCACAATTCCAAACTTTATTCTTCTGAATTACAAGTTCAATATTACACTAAAAGGTAAATTACTTCTTAAGAACTTTCTGTTTAAAAGACACTTAATATTAACAACTTTAATATCAACATTAACGAACGATTACAAGAAAAACATTCTGAAACCTAAAACATCATACATATTTGCCAACATAACATATACCAAATATTCTGCTTGTACATTGTTTTGAATGTTTTATTAGTTTCTAATTAAATATGTCTTGTTCGTAATATGAACTCTGGTACAAATATTTCCAAATCAAAGGGACACGACTGTCCTACCTTTTTTTTTTGCATGTTGTACACCAACCTAAATAAATCTAATTGTTACGTTTTAAAACAATTCAGTTTAATTTTGTATTTTATTTTGATGTTAGTGGAAATAGTTAATTGACACGCAACTTATTCTCAACAAATATTACCACATAATTAACCCATCCACTACATTTTTGGCGACCCCGACGTTCGACGGGATACGTGATTTCAGCCACAACAATTTTGGTGACCCGACGTTCAAGGAATATAAAAACACATTTAAAAAACAACCAAATTCAAACGCCAGAACTTATACAAGTTCTCATTTTCAATTTACGAGCATGGCTGAAACACACACGGAGGCAGCGATATCTATCAACCTACCAACATACAACAAAACTAATGTGCAAGTGTGGTTCGCCCAGTTAAATGCCATTTTCAACGCGAAGAAAATAACATCACAGAATTCTCGATTCGCCCTTTTAGTCGAGAAGCTTCCTACTGATGTGGCCATTGAAGTTTCCGACACCCTCAGTGAGATACCCGCCGATAAGCCGTATGATGTACTTAAAGAGGCCATTATCCACCGCACAGGCGAATCAGGGGAGAGACGGCTGCACGACCTATTCAATAACTTGCATCTTGGACAAAATAAGCCTTCCCAACTATTAAGGAAAATGTGAGCATTGCTGGGAGGGAACACGATGTCCGATATTATTTTACGCAAACTATGGATGGACAAATTACATGCGCAGACCACCCAAATTCTAGCGTCACGGCCAGACGACATCGAACTTCAGAGGCTAGCAGAAATAGCTGATAAGATCGTTGATAATCAGCCATCTAATACTATTTTTGATACTGATTCGTCACCCTCCGTAGCATCTATCAACCAGTCACACGAAGTAAAAGAGTTAAAAAAAAATATATCGGAACTCACCTTACAACTACAAGGGCTACAGAAAGCCGTATTTTATAACGACCGTTCCAGACATTCGTCGCGTCAACACGGATATAGACGCAGATCGAACTCGGCACCCAGACATAGGCAACAGCCGCAACACTATGATACTTGCTGGTATCACTTCAAATTTGGTAAACAGGCGCGGAAATGTATCCGACCGTGCAAGTACAGTGCAAACCTTACAAACAACCGTCCTCAACGACAGGCGGGAAACGACAATCCCGGCAGCACGTGAGGACGGCGTCTGCTGCTGGGGAAATAATGCAAAGCCGCCTGTTTTACATTAGTGATAAGAATTCTGGATACCTTTTCCTGATTGACACGGGAGCCCAAGTCAGTGTCATACCACCCAAGCCAGGCATGACAGCCAAACAAGCTAACTTTAACTTACAAGCCGCGAATGGATCTCGCATCGAAACTTTCGGTGAAACTTCACTAACGTTAGATCTTGGCTTACGTAGATCGTTCTCTTGGCTTTTTATTATTGCACAAGTTAATACGCCTATTCTAGGGGCAGACTTCTTGTCTCATTTCAACTTAAGTGTTGACATGGCATCTCGATCTCTCACAGATCGAACTACAGATTTTTCAGTTAAAGGAATAACGTCAAAATTCACAACTACAGGCATTAGTACAGCCTTGCCTGCCGCTAATGGCTTACAGAATCTGTTTATGAAGTACCCAGAAATCACAACACCCTTTACATACACAGAGCCAATTAGACACAGCGCGGAACACAAAATTCAGACGACTGGACCTCCTGTATTTTCGAAGCCACGCCGACTACACCCAGAAAAATACAAACTGGCGAAAGCTGAATTTCAGCATACGTTGAATTTAGGGATTATTCGCCCTTCATCTAGCCCATATGCGTCCCCGTTACATATGGTACCTAAAAATCAAGCAGGATCTTGGAGACCGTGTGGAGATTTTAGGAGACTTAATTCTCACACGATTCCGGATAAATATCCTGTGCCCCAGCTGCAAGACTTCGCTGTTACTTTGGAAGGTGCAAAAATCTTCACCAAGTTAGACTTGAGAAAGGCCTTTTACCAGATTCCAGTGGCTAAAGAGGACATCCACAAAACGGCTATCACTACACCGTTCGGATTGTTCGAATTTGCCAGAATGCCTTTCGGATTAAGAAATGCGGCACAGTCCTTTCAACGCCTGATTGATGAAGTTTTACGTGGACTACATTTTACTTTCGCCTACATAGACGATGTTTTGATCGCTAGCAAGAACGCAGCGGAACACGAGGATCACGTAGAACAGGTTTTCCAGCGTTTAAAGTACTTTGGACTGAAAATCAATCCTGAAAAGTGTGTATTTGCAGTTTCTAAACTTACATTTCTCGGTCATGAAGTTGACGAGAACGGAATAACACCAATCCCTGAAAAGATTAATGCAATTAAAAAGTTTCCGCAACCAACAACTCTCCGTCAGTTACGCAGATTTCTCGGTTTGATTAACTATTACAGACAATTTCTTCTAAAATGTTCTCAAATTCTAATTCCCTTGACGAACTTATTGCGGAGCCAACAAAAAAAGAATGCAAAAATTACCTTAACTGGTGATACTTTGACAGCATTTACAAACGCAAAGGAAGCTCTTGTGAATTTTATTAAATTATCATACATCTCTAGCGACGAAGAAGCTGTATTAACTCTGACTACAGACGCTTCAGCAGACTCTATAGGAGCTGTTCTACATCAAGAATATGGTGATTTTAAAAGACCACTTTCCTTCTTTTCAATTAAATTAAATTCCGCACAACGGAAATACAGTACTTTCTCCCGCGAATTACTTGCGATCTATTTATCAATCCGTATTTTCCGACACCTGTTGGAAGGTCGGAATTTCGTAGTCTACACAGACCACAAGCCACTAATCTACGCTTTGCATTCTAGAACGGACAAATACAATCCACGAGATATAAGACAGCTAGATTACATATCTCAATATACGTCTGATATCCGTCACATTCACGGAGAAGATAATACTGTTGCAGACACCTTGTCTAGATCAACTTTAAACTCTATTCGTTCACAATCCTTGGACTTGGAGTGTTTAGCCAGGGAACAAAAGAACGATGTAACACTTGAGAAAGTAAAGCAGGACACGTCACTACGAATTGAGCAACGACCTCTTCCTTTCAGCGCAACACACTTGTACTGTGATGTCAGTACCGGTCATGCACGACCCTACGTCCCACCTTCAATGCGCAAACAGATATTTGAACATTTTCACTCCTTTTCTCACCCTGGACGCAAACCTAATACAAAACTGATAGCGGAGCGATTCGTTTGGCCAAATATGTCCGCCAACATTAAACACTGGGCACAATGTTGTACTAAGTGCCAAAAAACTAAAGTCCGGCTGCACACGAAATCACATCCGGGACATTTCGCAGCACCAGATGGTCGTTTTAAACACATACACGTCGACTTAGTCGGTCCTCTAACTGAAGTCGATGGTTATCAGTATCTATTAACCATTATCGATCGTTTTACACGTTGGCCAGTGGTTGTCCCACTCAAATCGATCACCGCAGATGTAATTTCTCAAGCGATTCTACGCGAGTGGATTTCTATATTTGGATGGCCTTCTGTCATCACCACTGACCGAGGCACTCAGTTTCAATCTGTTCTTCTTACAGAATTCACAAACTTGCTAGGTGCCAAACATGTGTCGACTACTGCCTATCATCCATGTGCCAACGGATTAGTCGAACGATTTCATAGGCAGCTTATGGTTGCACTTACAGTTACTGAAGACTCTCAAACATGGATTGAAAGATTACCACTGGTAATGCTTTCACTCCGTAACGTAGTAAAAGAAGATCTACATTGTACCACAGCCGAACTAGTTTTCGGGAGTTTGCTTACACTCCCTGGCCAATTCATTGAAAAAGATATCCCGACTCGGCCAACAACGTATTTTATTCAGGACTTGAAGCAACGCATTTCCGATCTTTCGTTTACTCCTACTCGCACACAAGAGAAGGAGATTTTTATTCCAAAAACTTTGGAAAATTGTGAATACATATTTGTTCGCAGAGATGCAGTAAAAAAAAAACACTTACGCCAACATATTCTGGCCCATACAGAGTAGTCTCCCGTTGCCCAAAATATTTCACAGTTCTTGTCAATAACAGAGAAACGAAAGTCAGTATTGATAGATTGAAGCCAGCATTTCTGGATATACCGACACAAACTTTCTCCAGTTCAACTCGAAATCTTACCCCTCAACAGACACAAACACAGCCCAAAGAAGTTACTACAAGAGCTGGGAGGCACGTTCATTGGCCTACCAAGTTAAAAAAATATTATACATATTGAAAAAAATCTTTAAAATTTTTTACAATCTGCGGGAGGGTATTATAGAGCTTAACCTTCTTATGCCAGTGGATCAGAACCAATTACTGAGTGCACTACATCCTCATTGGACAAGAAATGTTAAAAACATTTCTAATTTACATTTTCATGTTAGTTATAGATTTTTGTGCACGCTAAACACAATCCAGGCTCCAGACGCAAGTTTTACAATAATTGCTTCTGATTGGCCAATATATCTCAAAGTAATAACAACGCCTACGCACACGTGTTTAAACACAAAATACCACCAAAAATCTTGAAATGTGTTCGCGAGCCACGCACGTGACCAGGAATGTAAATAAATACGATGCACGAACACAAGTTTACCAGTGAGCTTCGCGACGGCCTTGACCTTTTTGTCGTGATTTTGACCGTTGCGTACAGCTGATTTTCGCTCGACTCTTTTTTAAATTTACCCGTTTGCATTTTGATCTTATTTTGTTTATATTAATTTTACATTTTTGTGACTGCATTGAAAAAGTTTTTTTGATTTTTCTTTCTTCCCTCCATTTTATTTTTGCCCCCCTCCCAACTTTAATTTTTGCACTTTTTCTTTTTATTCCAGTTTTCCTATTTGTTTTTTTGTTTTTTTACCAGTTTTCCTTTTTTAATTTTCATTTTTACCCCTTTAATTTTAGCAGTTCTTATTTCTACCCCCTTTAATTTTTTATTCTAGTCTTCCTTTTTAATTTTCATTCCCTTTTTTTTTTAAATCTATCTTCGTTTTTCTTTATTCTGTGTTTTCGCTTTATTTTTGATTAATTAATTTATTGTTTCTTTCCATCCTTTAATTTTTACCTGTTTATTGTTTGTAATCGTTTGTATTGTCCAATTGCTTTGTTTGTTTTCTTTTGGTTCGACTCGCTTTTCTTAGGGTCGGACATTTTGATTTTGTGTATCTAGCTTCGGCTATTGTTCCCCTTTCGTATTTTTTTGTTGACGTCGGCGATTTTGATTTTTTGTAACTAGCTTCGGCTATTGTCGTTTCGTATTTTATTTGTTTATTGATGTCGGCCATTTTTTTTTTTTTAACTAGTTTCGGCTTTTGTCGAAGTTTTGTATATTCTTTGTTTTCCGTTTTCATTGTCTAACGTTTTTTATTTTTTATTGTTTATTTTCTTTTGCGTGTTTTCTTTTATTGTTTCGCCTTTAGGCGATATTTGTTCTTTATTGTTTTTTTTAATTTTTATTGTATTTTTTTGTTATACGTATAAGTGAACCGTGTTTTTTGTTCTTTTCGTCATGTAATTATTTTTGTGTGTGCATATTTATTTTATTCATTTTTTTCTCGTTTAATTTTTGATTTAATTATCTTTTCCCTATAAATTTGTTTAACCATTTTTATAACCCTAAAAAAGACCCTCCTGACAAAGAAAATAAGGATGAATACCTTGATCTGCCCTCAGTTCCATCTAATGAGGAGATTGTAGAAGTATTTAAAAAAGCCTCCAAAAATATGGAGGCTGAAAAGAGCAAGAAATTAGACCAAGCAAATGACAAATCAACTACTAATGCAGAGGCCGGGGAATCGCCCTCTTGTTGGAAGTCCCCTTCTAAATGCATAATCGACATTGCGGAGTTCTTGGATCGTGCCAAGGGTTACGCACACCTTGTGGTGGAAGGTGGGCTCTTGCAGGATCCAATAGAACTGAAGAAAGTCGAGAAAAAAATAGTGCAGTCTTTTTCGTCGACAAGCGATCTCGCAATATTTGTCGTTCGACTAAAGACACAGTGTTCAAATCACTGGAGTCCCTGGGGTTAAAGCCCCTCCGAATTGTTAAGGGCAAGGGTTTTTTCATGTGGGACGTGCTGCTGCCAACCGCCGAAGAATGTATAAAAGCAACAACCCGTGATCTTATTACGAAGGATCTAATCCTTCGTACACAGTACGAGGGCCGGCGAAGGACCATGTAGCGGTATACGAGGTCCCTCCTCAGATTATCGGGGAGCATCTGGCGGGTTTCTTGTCCCAGTACGGGGAGATTCTGGGTGCTTCTTGCGATAGCCTGGCCGGGGGATGGAGCTTTGAGATGATGCTCAATCAAAAAGCCTTCGGCTCTATCCCCAACTGTCTTGACGTCGGTGACCTGAAGCTACCGGTCATCGTGACCGGCCGTAAACCAGTTTGATAGAAGTGTGGAGTGACTGGTCACCTCTCTTCTTCCTGCCCAGAGAAGAAGGCTTCTTGAGCTCAGGTTCCAATCGACCAAACTCCCCCTCTGACCGAGTCTTCAAAAACCGCCACGCCTATAATGGACACACCGGCTACCAGGACCGGAGCGGTTGTACCCGCGGTTGGGTCTTCATCCAAGCCCCCATTTCCCGAAGAGCCTTCTTCCACTGCAAGTGTGGTTGAGGAGAAGGAAAAGGGGGAATGGCAGGTAGTCGGCAGGGCCAGAGGGAAGCGTCAGACAGCGGGGCCTCAGTCCCCTGAAGCCCCGGGGACTAAAGACACTTACAGCCCCGCTCCCTCTGGCAACAGTAAGGGCAATGCCCCGGCCTCAAACCAAACCATTGAAGATCTAAAAAAGAAATACGACCCTGGATACAGTAAAACAGAAAAGATTAAAGAATTAAAAAATCAACTGGATAAACAAAAGAAAGCAAAATCATCTCCATCTAAGATCGCTCCCTCCTCGCAGTCTCCACAGCCCTCTACATCCCATCCACCTAAGTCCCCCTCTACAAAGAAATCCACTCCCTCCACATCCTCCGACCCACCACCTTCTCCTCGTCCCTCAACCTCTCTTTGTAGAGTGAAGCCTCCACTTGCTTCCTCCTCCTCTTCTGCCCAGTCCTATATTCCTCTCAGTAGAGACCCCAGCCCATTTAGACAACCCTTTACCCCCCACAGTACCCCCAGTCCTTCCTCCACTAAATCGCCTGTAATGCCTCCCCCGTCAAAAAGACTCAGAAGCTCTACCCAAGATGATAAGGAAAAAAAGAAAAAAGCTAAACACATTTTTAACCTAGGGACTGAAGTCTGCAAAATTTCTCCGCTGGAAACAGAATCACAAACCTAAAATACTTACTGTCGATCAAGCAGTTTGCTGACAAGGACATTGATGACCCTCGTAACTTCCCTAACGGACAAAGGGTGTTAACAGTGGTCAGATCCGACCCGGGCACGGAACAGATTTGGGCCATGTTGGACGAGGCTATAACTTCTTTCAACATGACCCCACCCATCGCTATTATTGAAAATAACAGTTTTAAAAAAATGAAGCAATTTTGTGCAGGGAGGGTCCCGGTTTTCGTTCACCCCTCCCTTTATAGAGCACTTAATTGACTTTCCCCTGGGATATCGGCGGAATCTCCCAAGACCGCACCATCGAAACTGAAATGGGCCATGGGTCTATGGGAGAGGCTGTCGGTATCCTAACTCCGGCCATGTTTAATTCAGGTAAACAACCCTAATCGGACTTCTCGATGGCGCTCTGGTTAGCTACTTTAAGGGCGAGGCTCTCTCGTGACATTCAGCGCCTCGGGGTGAATGTTTGTTGTGTGCAAGATACCCGGTTTTCTTCTCATGACCGTGAGGATATACTGTCTAAGGGGTTCGCCCCGTTTTGATGGTCGTTCGAGGGGTGTCTCTTGGCTAGTGAGCAGGTCTTTGATGGCTGCATGTACCCTTGTCTTCGCAGATCCGGCGGGCAGGCTTTGTGTGCTGGATGCTACCATAAAGGATAAGGCTTTACGTCTCATTGGGGTTTATGCACCCAATAACCATGCTGAGCGGCCTGCTTTGTTTCGGCAGATCGAGCCGTTTTTGATGACTTCTCGTCGGGTAGTTTTAGTGGGCGATTGGAATGCCGTCCTTGACTCCGATATAGATCGTATAGGGCAAAATCCGAGTACTAACAATCCTGATGTGATGGCATTTCGGGACTTTATCGGCGGGTTTGATCTTGTTGATAAGTTCCGGAATGAGCACCCTCGGGAGGTAGCATGGACTTGGACAAATAGTGCCATCTCGGCTCCTGGCACGCTTGCGAGCTACCTGGACCGAGTCTTAGTTAAGAGAGTCGATGTAGGGCTCTTAGGGTGTCCAAGTTTCCACTATATAGTTTATACGGATCATAGGCTTGTCCGGGTCCGTGTAAAGCCTAAGGTTAGAATGGCTGGTTACTGGAAATTCAACTGTTCATTATTTGGTGAGCAGGGTTTCCGGGACCAGCTGCTACTAATGATTCAGAGGGAATTGACGGGGGCGGTTGTGGGAAACGCCTGGTGGGATAATTTAAAATGCAAAATTAGAACGTTTGCTGCCGATTTTAGTCGTCGACTCAATCTAGATAGATTAGCGGCGCAAACGGCTTTAGAAGATAAAGTTGATCGGGCCGTGAAATCCCGTGTTAGTGGGGATATAGCCTTATCTAAGGCAGAGTTGTCCTCCTTGCTTATCAAGAAGGATCAAGCTCTGGTAATTAGGGCTAGGCTAAAAAGAATGTCTTCTGAGGTGACGAACATAGCCGCTGAACTGCGTGCAGAGGAGAATCGGAACGCGTCTAGGCGACATATAGCGTGCGTCACATTGCCGGATAAGCGGACCGTGACTACAAACGTGGGCATATGCGAGGCCTTTCGAGATTACTTTCAGGATCTTTTCACCAGGGAGCCCGGTCTGAGCCCTGCTCAGTTCGACGCCTATTTGGCTGACTTTCTCTGCCTTGAGGCAGCTGAAGCGGCTAGGTGCGAGGCTCCCATTACAGAGTCGGAAATCTGGGAAGCGCTGAAGCAGGTCGGCCTGGATAAGTCTCCGGGACTAGATGGTCTTCCCTACGATGTTTACTTGAGGCAGTCGCCCGTTTTTGTTCCTTTGCTGGAACTGATTTTCAAGCACTGGATGAAGTAGGGGTCTATACCTCAACGCTTCACCAGGGGTGTGATCAAGTTGCTGCGTAATGACAAGAACGGTGGGGATGGGTTAGGGAACTTTCGCCCTTTAACCATGTTAAACACAGAGTTAAAGATTTTGGCGAAGATCTTAGCCAACTGATTGGCCCCGAACAGACTTGTGCTGTGAAGGGCAGGACTATTCAGGATAACCTTCATATAGTACGCTTGATCTTAGAACAAGTCGACAGTGAATCCGCGCTGATCAATTTAGATCAGTCCAAGGCCTTCGATAGGGTTGACAATCGGTTTCTGGAGGCTGTCCTATCGGCGGCCGGTTTCGGAGCCGACTTTCGCTCCTGAATCCGACTTTTGTATGCGACCCCCGGTGCGCTGGTGGAAGTGAATAGGGTAAGATCGAAGCCTTTCGTATTGTCTCGCTCCATTCATCAAGGTTGTCCGCTTTCGTCTTTGCTTTACGTTCTTGGGTTGGAACCTTTCCTTCGCAAGTTAAAGGCGAATCCGGTCCTGCGCGGAATTTCCCTGCCTGGGGCTACCACCTCAACCAGGTATTCTGCCTATGCTGACGACGTTTCGGTTCTTGTGTCGAGCAGAGCCGAGATTGACGAAGTCAGCAAAGAGATCAGTGGCTATGGGATGGTGACAGGGGCCAAGATCAACCGCGATAAGTCTGTGGGCTTGCGGTTGGGTGCGTGGAAGGGAGTTTCTCTTCCCGGACCTTTCCTTTGGACGGATGGGCCGATCAAGATACTTGGCGTCTGGTTCGGTCCTGATCTCCAGTTGGAAATGAATTGGTCGGAGGTGCAAGGGAAGGCCGAGATCGCGGTTAATCTGTGGGCTCGGAGGAGACTTTCCCTGAAGGGAAGGGCGGAAGTGTGTGTTTCACACATCTATCCGATACTCCTGTACCGACTCTCTGTACTTCCACTCTCGTATGCCAGACTAATTTTATTAGTACGGATCTTGTTCTCTTTCTTGTGGAGAGACAATGCCCCTATGGCATCTCGCGAGATCTGTTGCCTTCATCCCTCTGAGGGCGGCCTGGGTATGCCTAGCATTGAGATTCGTCAACATATGCTTCGCATCACCTTTCTAGACCGAATGTGTCGCGGATCGGATGAGGAGGGTGCCTTTTGGAAAAAAGACGTCCGCAAACATTTCCAGTCCCTGAGAAGTGTGCACTCATGCGAGGAAGAGCCCGGCCGTACACCCCGAACCAAGTGCTCCTTCTATCGCGAATGTCGTCGTGCTCTGAAGCTACTCTTACGGGCTTCGGATGGCCTCTCCAACGCCCAGGCGTTGTCTCGTAAGGCATTGTATCAAGTGTTAGTTAGGGGGACCGTTCAAGATGATCTCATTGGCGAGCTTGGTCTTACGAAGCAGGAGGCTCGCTCCATATGGCCTTGGACGCCTGGGTTGAAATGCCTCAATAACGATGAGGTATCACTCACCTGGCTGGTGATTTGTGAAGCCCTCTGGGTCGGCAAGAGACTTTGTTCAGCAGGCTTGGAGAAATATCCAAACTGTCGTCGCTGTACGGGGGAAGTTGAGACCATTGGTCACGCCTTCTTTCAGCGCAGGGCGGTAGTGCTGTTGTGCAGGTTTGTTGAAGGCCTCATGGTTCGCATGCTGCAGGAAAGGTTTTTTGTCCTTGAAGCCAGTTTTGTTTGTAGTAATGTGGTGCCGCAGATGACGAAGGCTGAACACTATGTGTTCTGTTGCTTACTAGGGGTTATGAGAGTCGTGATTTGGACGACGCGTCAGAAGGAATTCATGAGGGCGAGAAGTTCACCTCTTCCCAACTGATCTTGTTCTTTAAGCATCAGCTTAAAGTCAAGATTAAGAAGGAAAGGCGGCGGCTCACCTCATCAGAATTTGGCAAAAGGTGGGTGAATCTTGCGCATATGTGCCGAGTAAAAGGGGCTGGCCTTGAGTGGCATCTTGATGCCGGTTAGGCATTAGGATATTGTTTTTCCTGGGTAACCCATCCCTGGTTTTAGGCTAGAGTAGGTTTTTGGTTTTTTGACTTTTTAGTTTCTCTTCTTTTTCTGTATACTTAGCTAGGGTGTGTTTGCTCATTGGTCCCTTTTTTTTTCTGTCCCTATTTTTTCCTTTAGTTTAACTCCCCATACCCTCCCTCGTTTAGGTGGTCAGTGATGTCAGTTCTCTGGGGGATGCGGGGCGCCTTTCGTTTCGCGTGTGTGTTTTTCGTATTTGTTGTTGTGTATGAATGAGTGTGTGCCTGTGTGAATGCTTGGGAGGATTGAATGTTTTCCTTTATTTTTCATAGTCCCGCATCGATTTCGTCCGGTTAACTGATATTTCTGCCACATTTAAAGTTTGTGTTTTTTTTTATTACTAACACCTTTTTGTTTAGTTTCTTGTAAATATTTTATGTGTCATATTGTATATATTCATTGGGGTTCTTTTTAAATATTGTTGTTTTATGCCCCTCTCCCCACAGTCGATATTTGTAAATAAGTGAGTATTTAGGATTTTCATTGAGTCGAAGAGATTTTTTGGTGGATGTAGTAAGAAAGGTATGGATAAATGTGTTGTTTTGGTGAAATGAATATTGTTCTGTATGATAGGGTCACTGGTTGTGGCTAGCTAAGTTTTATATTAAGACAAGTGATGACCGTCCTTTTCCCCAATCCCCCTTTTTGGCCTTGTGCCGCATTTATTGTATATATACAATAATAAATATGGTGAGCTTCGTGACGGATAACCAACTGCCAAACAACTCCACGTCACTCATACTTTTGAAGTTACTAAGTTAAATTTATTTAACACGAAACAACTCCAATACACTCACTCACCAACCTCTGAAATCACTCCTGAACTTTTACCAATTTTAGAACTCACAATTCCAAACTTTATTCTTCTGAATTACAAGTTCAATATTACACTAAAAGGTAAATTACTTCTTAAGAACTTTCTGTTTAAAAGACACTTAATATTAACAACTTTAATATCAACATTAACGAACGATTACAAGAAAAACATTCTGAAACCTAAAACATCATACATATTTGCCAACATAACATATACCAAATATTCTACTTGTACATTGTTTTGAATGTTTTATTTGTTTCTAATTAAATATGTCTTGTTCGTAATATGAACTCTGGTACAAATATTTCCAAATCAAAGGGACACGACTGTCCTACCTTTTTTTTTTGCATGTTGTACACCAACCTAAATAAATCTAATTGTTACGTTTTAAAACAATTCAGTTTAATTTTGTATTTTATTTTGATGTTAGTGGAAATAGTTAATTGACACGCAACTTATTCTCAACAAATATTACCACATAATTAACCCATCCACTACATAGTACACCAAAATCCCCAGAAGCTTGCGCTAGCCATTTCGAATCAATTGGAAATAATGGAAGTACTAGCGCTTCTAAACAAATTAGAGACTGTGAAATTGCACCACGATGATCAGAACGTGAAAAGAAAACTCCTGCTCATTTCAAAGATTATGTGTTGCAACATAACAAGGAATCTTTGAAGGAAGGGAAAGTGCTGTATTGTTATTATTGAGTTGTGCCTTTACTTCCTGTTAAGTGCGGTGTAGTTGATTCCGGTGTAGAAGTGATCCACTCCTTGGGTAGGCCTTAACTCGCGGCAAAAAGCCTACGTCTCTATTGCTTGAAGTACTAGCCAATCTCATCCTAACTGATAACTAATTATATAACTAAATCTGTCCCTGCCAACTCAGATAAAAATATTTCTTAGTAAAGACTTTAATTCCAGTCAAAGGGAAGTAACTCCTATTGATTATGCTTGTATATCATTGACATGCATAAAATATAAATATTGTTGTTGTTATAAATGCAGTTCTTCATGTTGTTTCTTTTGTTTGCTTACATATGTGTAAAAAAATGTGCGGGTTGATTTAGGCCGTCAATACTGCTACAAACATTTGATTTTTATGGTCTTGTGTAGGCTCCAGAAGTTTGTGTTTATTTGTTGGCGGGGGCTGTTTTTATTGACTATTTATTTTATTAAATTGAAAATTTGAAGTATTGAGGGATCTTCAACAACAAACCAACCTTACCTCTTTTTAGGAAAAGCACTCTTCCTACCTGGTAAGTAACATCCTACTTTCATACAAATATAACAAGTATTCATTGGTCAATCACCTTCAATCTAGCTTGCTGATTAGTCAGTTCCGACCAATCAAACCTCCTGCACGCGACCAATCTGTTTTCCCGCTCATATGCTGGGAGCCACATGACCATTATAAAAACCCAACACGTGTAAACTCCCTCGAGTTTTCTTTTCATTCATCTCTCTCGCACGTCTCATTCCTTGCTACCAAGTGCCAAGATGTAACCTTCAAGAACTCCCGTCTTAGCCATTGCGGTGAGACGTTAAAGACAATTACCAACATTCACAAACTCTTAAATCACTTCTGAACTTTTACCAACTTTACAACCCACAATTCCAAACTTTATTCTTCTAAATTATAAGTTTAATATTACTTCTTCTTAATAAGAACTCAGGTATATAACTCTTACCTAATCAAAGGGACACGACTCTGTCCTACCTTTTAGTTCGCATGCATGTAAAACATTAATAAATTCAACTGTTATGTTTTGAAATCATTCCGTTCAGTTTTGTATTTTATTCTATGTGCTATTTACGTCAAATATAAATTGCATTGCGTCAACGCATTGTCCTTTAACCGCACCTTTCCTAGCCAAAGTTAAATATTGGTAACTCAATCACTATTCACTACAATAATGATGACCGCGACGTTCGACGTTCACAACAACAATGGTAATTGGTAATACAACCGCTACATATTTGGTGATCCCGTCGGAAATAAACAATAATGGTATAACCCCTATCGCTAAAGTATGTTTGAAACCCGGTAAACTACGCGAACCCTTACACGGTGTGTTTAATTTTTTCATTTACTCCTTTGATTTCATATTTTTCACTTCCGCTTAAAATTAACTTATCAACTCTCTTATTTACCAACCTCCCTCTGGTTCTTATTGGCTTGCGGTCTTATGTCCTCGTTGTGAAAGTTTCCTGATTGCAGATCGAAATTATGGCTTTGTTTACTTTGCGATTTTTATTATCCGTCTATTTTTAGAGATGGTGAAATGTTACTCTTCTTGTTAATTATTTTTCTATCAATACGTGTTCGACCCTCCTTTCATACATATCTAGGGATAAAGCCTGCTGTTTTCGGTGCTATGTATGCATTTTTTATTTACTTATTTATTTATTTTACTGTTTTGTAAGCTGAAACTTCTCAATTCAATAGTAAAAGAATTAAAGAAATTCCTTATTATTTTAACAATAGGGCAGAATACAAGGTTATGGAGAAACTATTCTTTTTTTAACTGTGCAATCTTTTGTAATTCATCTTTTGTTTTATTAAAGGGATAAATTTTGATTTCAACATTTAAATTAAAAGAAAAAGTAGTTCCGCGTTATGATAGTCAAAAACACTTTCAAAAATTAAGAAAAGTTTAAAAAAAAAAAAGAAAGAAAGAAAGCGTGATGTAAATCAATTTCCCCCGCCTCGCGGTCAAGTTATGAAACAAGGGCAAGTAACTCAAACAGCGTGTTGAAACGCTGAGCAGGAACGGATTGTATTTATCAAGTCTCAGAAAGTATTTATTAGTCTCAAGATGAATAGCATTTTATCAACGGCAAAATCACTTTGTGTACCACATTATATCACCAACATTTTATTATGTGTTATTTATTTTTTCCTTAAGACAGTTCAACCTTTTTGTACAATATTATTTAACGATTGCCAATTGGAGTTGGTGAGTAAGCGAATGCTTCATTTTGATTTGTTTTGCTGTTAGTTAGTGTTTTAAAGTTTAAAAAGCTTTTTTATTTAAGTATATAAAAATATTTGTGCTGTTTTATGTTGGAAGTAAAATTTTAATAATCTGTAAAAATAAATAATCAATTTGAAAGTATAAAGAGACTGACTTTAGTAAAAATAGGAAAAAAAATTATTGAGTATATAGGATTAAAAGCTAACTGCTAAGCTGTGTGTTACTTCGTGTGATAACCTTGTTATAAAAAGGGGGGGGGGTGAAAATAAAACTGGAAAACCCGATGCGAAATTTTGAATACACAAATAAAGGGGTACTGAAAAAGTTTTCATCCTGACTATGAAAGGATTTTAAAAATTCTGACGTTATTTTTTTTATTCATTTGTCCTTTTTTGTGGGGAAAAGGATCGGACCGAGAACTTTTCAGCATCCTCGCCTATATCCTTTTTTCAGTTTTTCTATTGTAATGCCCAATATTTGTTTTAAAAATAAACTAGAGATATAGTAATACAAAAAGTAAAAAGAAAAGGCTCTCAAGATTTAACGCGTGTTGAAATAACTCAAACTGTGAAAAGAAAACGTTTTTCCTTTTTAATGAAAATACTAGTGAAGATTCAGTTTCAGAGTGAACAATATCTTTTTTCTTTTTTTTTTTTTAACATGGTTGAAAAAAGGACATTTCACGATGAATGTCAATAACATAATTCATAAAATAAATACAGATTGGGTTAAAATAATAAAGCAAGAAAAGCTGAATTTGATTTTTTGGAAGTTTATCGTTTTTTATCGTTTGTTGGGAAATTTGTATTGCCTAAAAACAAATCAAAAAACTTTTTAGATTTAAGTATGATCCATCGCTAAAGAAAGAAAGATGCTGGAAAAATGGTCGGTTCCCTCTCTACTACTACTGCTGCAGTAAGTACCGGACTCCTTTTGCTATACTCGACTCTAAATCTAACCGAAAATGTAGTACCGCTGTCTGTCATATATGGACAGGAGCGGCACAGTTTTCTCTTTCTAGTCTCGATATTGTCCAAAACTAAAGCGTCTACGTGGCCTTGTGGGTGATGAATTATTTTTTCACTCTACAACACCTTTCTTACAGACGAAACCTTGTAACCCTCACGCTACTCTATTGCTTTGTGTTCAGACGCACTACATTCCTTAGATCCACTAGTTTTTACCTTCATAGCTAAGAAGACCCACCATGCCACACACATTGTAGAGCACCACACTCATTTTTGTATTCTATTGATGAGCTTGCTTCTTTCTTTACTTTATGGAATCGACTTGAGATGTTTCCTTGATCACTACAATGTGAACCTGTTTAGGTTTAACTCAAACTGTTATCTTTCCCATCTGTACCTCTTACCTCTCACTCTCTCATTGAGTGGCTCTTGGGACATAGGGTGAACATTATTGTTAAGAAAAATGTTCATCAACCTTTCATGGAATCCTTGTCCCTCACTGACTCCTCCCCCACCCAAGCATGTACAAAAAACATATATAATAATTTTATTTAAGGGTAGAAATCCCTTTGCCCATATTTGTTTATTGTTGTTTCTTAATAAGATTCATTTTGACTTCACATTTTTATTTTTCTTCCTGTACTAGACTTTTTGAATAATAATAGTAATAATAGAGAGAAAACATCACAAATAATATAGGTAATAATTAAAAATTAAAAAAATATGCCATTTTATTGAATTAGTTGTTGACATGATTAATGGGGAGGACTTGTTTTGATTAGCAGTAACAAGAGCATTTATATTTGGTTGGAAATTGGTGAATCCTGTCACCACAATGTATCTATCACCCTCTGCAATTTCAGGTATTTATTAATTCCTGGATAGTCCCATCATCCTCTTTGGGGACCCCTGATCTAAAAGGATTAATTTGCAATTTTATTTTGCTAAAAGAGCTGCTGAACTTTATTTCAATATTTTTTAAAGTCTCATTAAAAAAAAAAATAAGTGCGTCTGTTTATTTCATTTTTATGTTTTTTCATAACTACTGAACTGTAATAATAGTAATAAACCATCTTCATTTAATATCAGATTTTTATTAAAAAAAATATATATATATACACACTTTAAACGGGAGCAGGGACTTACCTATAAGGTACTCTTCCGCCTACCTCCCTAATTTGTTTCTTTTCATCACAATAAGAAGTAAAAAGAAAAAATAAATACAAAAAACATGGAACAGTAGAATACATCAACAACAAATCAATAAAACACTAGAGATACTTGTGCCCACTCATCTTAAAAAAAAAAAATTAAAATACATCTGCATACACATATACACGGTGTTGGTAAAAAAACTGACACCAACCAGACAAGAAAATACTGTGAATCCAGTAAATATTTCCTATTATATTTTTTAAATGAGTACAAAGAAATAATTTTTATATTAATAGCTTTTGCTATTTCATTGAATTTTTTACATAAAAAAAGACATATTCCTTAGTTTAGACTTAACAAAAAGTGGGGATCCATTTGGCATCTATTTCTAGTGTAATATTCATGTATTTCACTACGAGTTTTTATACGGTTCAACAGATACATGGGTACTTTATTATTTTTTATATTAAACATTAAAACAAGGCTGTATAGCAGTCACCTGTTCTTCATATTTAAAAAATTATTTTTCTTTAAAAAGGCACTTAAACAATCATATTTGGATAAATTGAAAACGAAACGAATACATATGTTCTGTAATTTTTTAATTTTATTTTGCAACAGTTCACTTATATTTTGCATAAGAACATCACCATAATTAAATGGAGAGAGAATGTACATTTCAGTTAATTTTTGCTTTGATATTTCACTTAAAAAGTATTCAAATTGTAATGCAATTTTTTAGCTTACCATATGCCTTTTCAATGACTAAGTTTACCTGCCTTGATCCAGGTCAATTCCTCATCGAAAGCAATACCTAGATTTTTTCACTTCAAACACATTTTCAATTACTCTTTTATCGATAATAATTGGATCCAGCTGACCACCTTTAACCTTTCTAAGATTACAATGAGCTCCAATTAAAATAAATCTACTTTTCTCAGCATTTAATTTTAAACACTTGTTAATAATCCATAATTTGTTCAAGATCACCATTTATGTTTGAAATGGTTTCCTTTATTTTTCATATTTCATGTGGGGAAAATTGTGAAAATGGCCTACCTCGGAAACGCCCGCGAATCTGTGCGTCATACAAACTCTGATTGTTCAACGATAAAAAGAACCAAAATGGCGGCGCCCATGTTTTATGCTAGGCAGTCTCAGACAGTTAATGCGAAGTCTCGTTGTCTCGTCTCGTCATTCACATGCAAATTATGGTCGGTCCTCGGCTGTATAAAGCAGGCGCGTTTTTGTTTCTGGGCACTGAGCTTTTTGCTTGTGAGAAGGTTGGATGTGTGACACTATTTTGTCGATTACCCTCCTTGCGGTTCCTATCTGCTACCATCAGTTGAGTCGTTTCTTTAAAACCACAAGCTATTTCGGCGATGGACAAGTTCAATTTAAAATTGATCCCAGAATTCGACGGCTCCCCCATGGGCCGACTGTCGTCAAATGGTTTGAGAAGGCCGAACGTATCAAAAATAAAAGAGCCTGCACTGGTCATCCCACTGAGACTCACGAGGGGAGCCTACGCCTAAAAACTCTGGGACGATGATGACCTAGCAGAGATCAAGAGTGCCCTATATACGGCCTTTGGAATAGACCCCTTCATCGCTTAGAAACAGTTCGTCGGACTTGTGCCGATTTGCGAAGGCTGGCGGAGCAACCTGACCGCATACTGGGATGCGCCTTCCTGGCAGGACTTCCCGACAACACCAATCAGCTCCTGCGAGCGTCTTCAAGATTGGACATACTGGGAATTGGCGAATTGCTAGCCAGGGTCTGAAACATCTTGAAAGACACGGAACAGGTTGTGGCAGCCATGAGGACGCCCAAGACACCGTGGAAGGGCCCAAAGTGTTACAAGTGCAGTGGACCAAACCATTTCTCTAGAGACTGCTGGGGCCGAAGTGACATAGGAGGCGGGAGCAGCCGACGGACACGAGCACGACTACGCTGTTATTGCTGCAACGAGTTAGGCCATGCAGCACAGGATTGTTCAGGAAACGAGTCCAGGGACAAGATGCTGTTGCAACTCTTGCCCCCTCTCAGTCAGTGAATGCGGCATTGCCTGTTGTCAACGTGAGCGTTGAGGGTAAACGATGTTCGGCACTCGTTGACACTGGATGTTCCCGATCGATCGTCAGTGCGGATCGATGCGTAACATGGAGCAGTCAACAAATCAAGATTCGGATGATTGATTGTGGTGTCGAGACTCTGTCAATCCTCACAGACGGAGGGAATTATGCCAAGGTCAACGTTTTCGTGGCACGTCAAAGGCCCCTCGGTTACGACCTGCTGCTTGGGATTGATGCAATCTGACCGTTAGGAGGCATGATAATCACACCAGCCAGAAATGTGGAACTGGGTAAAGGAAGAAAGGTGTATGCAGCCCTTTGCATCAGTGAGCCGGATTTCGATGTCTCCTTCAATTCTGACGAGAGGGTGTGGACCGCCAGGTGGAAATGGGCTCAAAAAGACCCATCAGTTCAGCTTCACAACAAGGTCGCAGAGTACAAAGTTCCTGACAGCATCAGAGGAAAATACGAGAAAGAGCTTCAACAGTGGATTGTGAACGGCTAGTTGATTCCGTACCCCCAGGAAAGACTGGGACCCTCAAAGGGTCTGATTCCCTTGATGGCAGTCATGCAGGAGCAGAAACAGAAGGTACATCCGGTACTCGATTACCGTGAATTGAACGACTTTGTGGATGCTTTTACTGCCGATGCAGAAGTGTGCGTGGCGGTGGCAGGGAGTCAATGTGTCGCTTCTGGATCTGCGAAACGCATATCTTCAGATTCACATCGAAGCGCTGTGGCCATTTCAAACGGTTATTTTCAAAGGCCAACACTTCTGTCTTACGTGGCTAGGATTTGGGCTAAATATGGCGCCACTCATTATGAAATCTGTTATAGACGCCATCACATCACAAGACCGCACAATTGAAAATGCCACATCAGCATATGTTGATGACATCTTCATTAATGAAAGTCTGGTCTCTGCATCGCATGTATGACAACACTTTTCGGATTACGGTTTGGTGTGCAAGGATCTGGTGCGACTGAGAGATGGAGCATATTAGTTTTTCCTCAAATATTCCTAACTATATTATAAGTGCATGGGATAATATGGCATTTATTTTTTTTAGTCCTCAATATTTTCACTGCATTAGATGCAGGCCTATGTCTTCCTATTTTATAACTGAATTTCACTTGGAGAAGATGTAAGTGACCCATATGTCCAGAAAAAGTAAACATCTGCCAGTAGAAGTGGATTAACAGAAAAAAAAAACATTAAACTTTTTGGTCACTTTTCTTGTATACATCATGAATACTTTATCATAACAAGTTCAGATCTCATAACCATCTCTATATATATTTTCAATGTGAACTTTGTATTCACTAAAAATTGTTGCCATATTTTTACAATCTGAAATGTAAATGTAGATGATTATTTTTTAATCATTTGAAAATTCAGTGAATACTTTATCAATAACCATAGTCTATTCATATATACAGGGATCTACCTCATCCAAATCTGAAATGCAACTTCTGTTTGCAATCTATTTTTAAATACACTAAGAAAAAACTTTGGATTGTTTTGTTTAAAAAATAAATTAAGAATGTTAATTTAATTGGTATAATGTATATATATTATCGAATTAGGGTTTGAAACCATTAAGGAGAAAAGTATATTTTTTTACTGTTTTAAATTCAGGCTTTTAGTAAAATTTTCATTGTGCAGATCAAACATTGTAACATGTTCAATTTGCACTTAACATATAAAATAGTGAAAATATTCTTTAGCACAGAATGTGTTAAGCAAAAATTTAGATTTATTAAGAGAAATCCAAATTACCTTTATAAAATTAAGTCTTTAAAAACTTATTAGAATCATATGGTTTTAAAGATCCACATTTTTTTTTTAAATTAACATATTTTCAGAAACAGTAGTTTGCTTGTCATTATATTCTGATATAATCTAATCAGTATTCTTATTTGTTATAGTGACATTTTAGCTATTGTACCTCCAATAATTGTGACTATAACAATCACAATAAGGACACTACTCAAAATATATCAGTGTATAATAATAATAATAATAATTCCTGATTTAAAAATAATTCATACAAAAATAGCATGTTGAATGTTTATCATTGAGCAATAAGATTTTACGGTTTTAAGGCTAATAAATAATTTTCTCATTTACAATTCACTTAGACTTTTATTTCAAATTGCTTTGTTGCTATTTAAAAGCATGAATATTTCTGGGGTTTTTTTTTGTTTTTTTTTTATAATAGCCTTGTACAAAAAATAGAATATTTGTGAGAGTTTGAATTGGATGCTCTGATGAGAATGTCTGACTCCACAGTCCACATAAATCACATTTGGTATTGATATGGTTGATTTCAGCTTAAAGCGTGGTAAGTTTATCCCATTTTGTGTTTGTTTGTAAAGCGAATAATACACAACAAAATAAATCCAAATTGAAGATGGTTGAGGAAAAATGAAAAATTGCTTTGTTAACAAGAATTAGTAATGTTTAAAATAAAATAATTTAATCTCTGTGAAGAAAAGGAAAGAGGAAGAGAGAGGGGGGTACTTATGGATGGGTTGCTTCAGCCTCTGGGGAATTGTGTCCAGCTAAACTGGAAGCAAGTGACCAACTGATATTTATGGTCTTGGTAGGAGGAGGATTGTGGGAAGCGGTTAGCCTCCTTATAAAATCTCACAAGACCTTTCTTCTCTATCAGCTGATGCGTGACTGGTTAATTGTCATGCTGAAGGATTATTACTTTTTTTTTCTCTGTTACTAGACCTAGTTGGAGCGGGTCGCAAGAGGAGGACTCCTTTTGCAACCCTTACCAGGCTGTTGCTGCTCTCTTCTGGGTTTCCCCACCTTTTACTGCATTGAATGTTTTTTTTTTTTTTTTTTTTTTTTTTTTTTTTTAACATATTGCAATAGGAGCTTCTATGGAAATTTGATTTTTTTTGTTACTGACATTTTTTTTAAAAAATAGATGTTACTAAAGAACAGCTCCTTCACAGGTTGACTGTTTTTAAATCAAAATCGGGGAACGACTGAAGTTGTGTCGTGGAAACAGAGTAACGCCTCATGTTTTCATTGTCTTCTGAAGGGATATTCTGCAATACATCTTTGAAATGGAGACTTGTATCACAAAATTCCCTGAGACAGATTTGCTTGAGACCAAAGTTGAATGGGCGCCTCAACTAATGGAATACCACCGAGAACTGGGCGATCTGGATGGTTCATTTTCTCCCAGTTCCTACTTGGATCCTGTTTCCTAGTCCTTTGGGGTTCTGTCAACACCGGGAAGAAGTTCAGCTTCCTTTGTTGTCAAACCTCTGCAAATACAAATAACGGGGCCCACCTTTAGGGGACTTGAGATGGCTGACGACTACATGAGTTTTCGGAATTTTTTGACAAGATTCAAAAACTGTGTGGTTGGCATGGCCAATGACTCTTAAAGATTAAACTTTCTGAAATGCTCCCTCTCCGACAGAGCTTTAAGACTTATTAACCATTTGAGTTGCATGGATGCCAACTATCAGTGTGCTCTTTCGGTGTTAAAGAGGAAGTATTTGGACATTGATAAGATAATCGACCAAATATTTTAGGACATTCTAGACTAAGTCCCTAAAAGGGACACCTGCTATTCCAATCTGGATGAATTCATCTCCAGGACATCCTCTCTCTTGGAGGAGCTGGGGAACTCCTTTTCTTGCGACTTTTCGGCGGACGATTCTGGTGAAGCTCGCCTAATGGCCAAAATTCTCTTCCAGAAATTTCCCAATGAATTCAAGGGGGAAATGATAGGACTAATAGGTAAACGAATACCATCATTGTCTGCCATATTGGAACTTACAAGTGAGGCAGTCAAACGATTACGGGTTAAGGGAGGCGTGTCTGCTGCTTCTACATTCACCACTGGCCAGGGTTCTTCTCAAAAAACCGCACGGAGGGCCACTGTTACTTCTTCCTTTCATGTGGATTCCAACAACCTGACTTCTGCTGTTTATTCCTGTAGCTTGCCCCCCATCTTATTTGTCACTTTCTTCAGTGGAGAAAAAACGGTGTCAGTTAATTGCCTTTTGGACACTGGTAGTGGGCGGTCATACTTGTCTGCTGATGTGCTGAGGGACTTGGATTCAGTTGAGACTGTTGGAGTCAGTTGTCAGCTTAGACTTTTCACCCTACTTGGTGAATGTGACTGGAAATTCACAGAGGTAGTTCTGGGGGTTGACCTTGGTTCTGGTGAGGCTTTGACTTCCTCTGTTTTGGTCACTGATGCAATGGACTTGTCTGTACGACTGGCTCACTTGGAGACCCTGTTGGGTGCCTTTAGGGCAGTTAACTGTAGTTTAGCTGGCCAATTTAAGGCTGGGTCAGACCTTGTACTTATCAAGGGCATTATTGGATTGGACCTTATTCATCGATTGATTACATTGAAGTTGGTCCCCTGTCTGAGGGGTTGGGCCTTTTCTGTTCCGTCAGGTCTGGTTTCTTTTGGAACTGTGGACTCCTTTTTGTCAGGAGACAAGATCCCTTGTGAAGTGTCCCACCTCTCCTTTAATACTGTAATGGAGGATACCCCCAAAGTGAATTCCTCACATTTATGCTTCGTTCTTGAAAACCAACCAACCTACCTTGACCCCTTGGTGAATTTTTTCCTGACAGTGCAGTACAAAGAGGATTGGAACAGATGTTTAGCATGGAGTCCCTGGGTATATCTGACGAGTATACCTTCTCTGATTACAATCAAGAACAGATGAGACGTTTTAAGGATACTGTGGAGCTCAAGGATGGAAAGTATTACGTGGAGCTCCCCTGGCATTCTGATAAGTCAGCCCGGGTCCCATCCAATCACAGTGTTTCTTTGCACATCTTGGACCAGGTGGCTTCAAACCTGACTAAAAAGAATATTTATCTTGAATACTTACGTGTTCCATCAGCAAGAACAGGATGGAATAATTGAAGAGATTTTTGTTCCCCAACACGAATTTGATAAATATGTGTGGATTCCACATCGACCAGTTTTCAGGTCTGACCCAAAAACTACTACCAAAATCAGACCTGTGTTCAATTGCAGTCTGAAGACTGGTGGTAGATTGTCCCTGAACGAGGCAGCTTACTCTGGAGTCAGTCTGACTGGACATATGTTGAAATTATTATTGTCTTTCAGAACTAACAATTATGTCCTGCTAGCAGACATTCGGAAGGCATTCTTGATGATTCATCTCAAGTTGGAGGCTGACAAAAACTGGTTCTGTTTCTTCCTTAAGGATGGGGATCATCTTTGCTGTTTTTGATATATCACCTTGATATTCGGGTTCACCTCAAGCCCTTTTGTATTGGGGTGTATTCTGAAACTACATGCAGCAAAATACCCACCAGACGCTTGCCGCAGGATGATTGAGAACAGATTTTATGTGGACAACCTTGTAACATCGGAAGCAGACCCGGGGAAGCTGCCGAAATTGTACTCCCTGGCATGGGAATGTTTGCAGGAAGGCGGCTTTGTTATTCAGTCCTGCAACTCCAACGCTGAAGCTCTCTGAACCAGGATGAAAGAAGATGATATACTGAGTGAACATGATGAAGAATGGGAGAAGGTACTGGGTTACCGATACAACCCTCTTTCAGAAGAGATGCACATGGGCCATGTCAAGTGCGATCCCGATGTGTCAACAAAGAAGGGAGTGCTTTCTGAGTTGGCCAAAATTTTTGACCCCTTATCTCTTTGTCTCCCAGTTATGGTTCGCAGCCGAATACTTATTAGGTCTGTGTGGAAGAATGGTTTGGGTTGGGATGATCCTCTCCCTACTGCGGTTTTGAGTGATTGGAGGGAGCTTGCTGGGGACCTGTCTGGACTGAGTGACTTCCATTTATATCAAAAGGTTCTCGATGCGAGACAGCCTGGAAATATGTACCTCTTTTGCGACGCTTCCACGGAGGCATATGGATTTGCCGCTTACATTGTGCAAAATCATCGATCGTCCTTGGTGTTTGCTAAGGCTAAGGTCGCTCCGATGAAAGACAAAACTCTGCCTGTTTTGGAGTTAATGGCTGTTTACCTCGCTTTCAAGTGCCTACCAACAATCCTGGACAACTGTGAAGGGTTTGTTCCAAGTAACTTATGTGTGGCTACTGATGCCCAAGTAGTGTTGTCTTGGCTCTTGTCTCAATCCATGGCCAGCAAAAACATTTTTGCTAGAAACCGACTCAAGGACGTCCTGCAAATGAACCTTCGGTTGGAGTCCCATTACGGCCTGAAGACTCTCTTCAAACATGTGGATTCTGCATATAATCTGGCCAACCTGATCACATTTGGCTAGGACAGGAATGGGACTACAGATCTAAGGCGGCCATTTACCTGATGAGAGTTCTCCAAGGACATGAATTCTCTTCAGAGGTTGAGTATCTAATGAAGCCGGCAGGAAGATCTGAACCCGTTAGAGTTCGTGCCTTGGATCTTTTTTGGGGCTTGGATGGGTTAATCAGGTCAAGAGGAAGAATCGACCGATCTTCACATCTTACCTATGGAATCAAGAACCCTATCCTGATAGAGAAACACCACCCTGTGATCAGACTTCTTATTTTGGATTGTCATGTAAAGTGTTGTCATCTTGGAACTGGATCTACCTTGGCTGAGTTGAGGCGGAGTGGCTACTGGGTCCCTCAAGGAAGACAGGACATCAACAAGGTCCTGGGGTCATGTGCCAGATGCAAACGATACAATTCGCGACCAGTACTGCCAAGTACTGCGGCTAGCTTACCAACCCATCCAGTCGAATTTGAGGTCCCTTACCAGCATACAGGCGTTGACTTCACCGGCCATTTCTGGGTGAATGATGGTAAGCAGGACAAGAAGATGTACTTGCTCTTGTTCATGTGCTTGAATATCAGAGCAATACATATTGAGTTGGTTCCAGACACGAGTGTGCTATCCTTTTTTCAAGCCCTGGTTTGCTTCACCAACCAAAATGGAGTTCTGGAAGTAATCTATAGTGACAATGCTAAGACCTTTCTGGGAAGCAGAAGACTTTTTAGCCATCTCTCTGTCTTCCAGGAGTATAAAAGCAAGTATGGTTCCTGCGGGTTAAAACTAAAAACCATCCCTCTGTTTTCATCTTGGTATGGGGGAACATGGGAGCGTTGCATTAAAACGGTGAAGGATTGCCTTTTTAAGATTCTTGGCAGAGGTAAACTGGATTATTTTACCCTTCTGACAGTGGTCTCTGATATCCAAAGATCGGTCAACAACCGACCTCTGACCTATCAGGTGTCTGCTGATAACAATGCTGCAGCTATCACACCCAACATGTTCCTTAGGCCCAACAAGAGACCGGGGCTGAAGTTGCGATTGAACAGGAATGACATCACTTTTGCAGTACCAGCCAGAAGAAAAAGGCTCGTTGAGGCAATGGACCTCAGGAACCAGTATTTATTAAGGTTCCATGAGTCCTGGTACAAGGAATACCTTCTGGAGCTGGGGGAGAAGGGTCCCAGGATGAACACGGTTGCGGACAGAGAACCGGCTTCAGAAAGATGATGTGGTCCTGATTAAGAGTCCTCTGAAACCACAAACATTTTGGGTCTTTGGGACAATTACAGATCTCCTCCCTGGTGATGATGGTGTGGTCAGGTCAGCTCGTGTCCGAAGTGGGGGGGGGGGTCTTGAAGAGGTACACTCTTTGAAAAACCTCTAGCCACTGGAACTTTCCCTGACAGCTAACCGTTCTGCTGAGTTACCAACTAGTGGTCCTGTGTCACCCCCTGGGAGTGCTTCGATTGCAGAGAAGGATGAGGATCCATCATGTTCTACTGCCATCGATGAGGAGCATGTCTGGTTGTGTTCTGTGTGCAACTCTCCTCAGGGAAATCTGGACATGATTGGGTGTGATTCTTGTGATGAATAGTTCCATTTTTGATGTGTTGGCATTGACAAGGAGCCTCCCAAAAGACAGAAATGGTACTGCCCTGAGTGTGTGCCCCTAAGATGATGCAGGGGTAGACCAAGTCTGCTTCCTGCCTAATTGGCAATCGGTTAGCCGAGGCAGGCCATTCAGAAATAAGAACTCGCCTGTCTGGGGAGGAACATTGTTGCCCGTTTTTTTTTGTTTTTTTTTTTTCTCTCTTTCTTTCTTTTCTCCACTTCTTTTTTTTGTGTTTTTGCCATCGGGAATGTGTGAAGAAAAGGAAAGAGAAAGAGAGGGGGGTACTTACTGACAGATTGCCTCAGCCTCGAGGGAATTGTGTCCAGCTAAACTGGAAGCAAGTGACCAACTGATATTTATGGTCTTGATAGGAGGAGGATTGTGGGAAGCGGTTAGCCTCCTTATAAAAATCATCCGTACTCTCACGAGACCTTTCTTCTCTATCAGCTGACGCGTGACTGGTTAATTGTCATGCTGAAGGATTATTACTTTTTTCTTCTCTGTTAATAGACCTAGTTGGAGCCGGTCGCAAGAGGAGGACTCCTTTTGCAACCCTTACCAGGCTGTTGCTGCTCTCTTCTGGGTTTCCCCCCTTTTACTACGTCGAAAGTTTTTTTTGACATCTCATACAGAAATTGGTCAGTATACAAAGAAATTAATGCTATATGTGAATATGTAATGGCTTCTTGGATAAACCTCGACTCTTTGACTGAGTGGGGTGGTTAAAATTATTAGTAGCGGTTGGCTGCTCCATCTGCATTTCATTTCCGCTACAATATCAGAATCTGGATGTAACAAAATAGCTTTGTTTAAAATAAATTTTGGTTGCTGATTCTAATGCTGTTTCAATCAAGATGGCATCCACTCTAAATTTCTTTGTACAAACTTTGTCTTGGTCACTGCTAAGCAATATTTTATATAAAAAAGGGTGGTTCATACCATTGAACACTAGTATTCTAAGTAAATACTCTACAGATAAAAATAGGATAAATTGCTACTTTATTCATTGCTAGTAATGATAAGTCATGTGCATATTATAAGGAGTATGTTGATAGGTACTTCTCAAAAGCTAATTCAGCATTATATTTTTGCATATTTTGGAATGCACTCAAGGAGAACTGAGCTCACAGACATGTTAACAAATGTACTGCAGGTATCCCATTTAAATATTTGTTGCAATTTCATTACATTTTAACTCCAGATGCTACAAATTGATTGGTTAATATCTTTGATGTTTGTTGACATTTCTTGTCGTTAAGAGAGTTCAGAAAATATGAAAAAGAAGCGTTGTGTTCACAACTTCTGACACAAGGCCAAAAGTGTTGGACACCTGGTGAGGTACTAATTCAATTTAGTAAGTTTGATGGGGCACCAGTGTCTTATTCATTGTAGATCAGATAAATGACAAAAGTAATTAAAACTTCAATATGAAAATAAAATATATATTGTTATTGGTAGTCCATATTTGTACATTAAACTTTTACCTTCAATACAATGTTTCTTTGTTTTTCAGAAAGAATGGGAATGGTTAACATTCCTGGGTTGCATAATTGTGATAAAAAATAGAAAACAAGGTAAGTAGAAACCTTTTGCATTTAAGTCATTTAAAGCAATACTAAATTCTTTTGTTCTATCTACAATTTTCGTGAAAAACAACAATGACAGCCTTGCTAGTTTTATGTAGGTATCTCCACTAATTCGGTATATGCAAGGTTTAAAATGAATTTTCAAAAATGAAAAAGCTTTCTTGAAACTTTCATTTTAGCTTTAATAGAAAGGTAAAGGATTTAAAATTTACTATTTCCAGTCAGCAAAATACCCTGTGGTATTGATTGGAATCATGTTCTTTGTTTTGTTTTTTTTTCTTCAGTAAAATCGGCCATTTTGATAGCTTTATAAACAAAAGTTAATTCTCAGTTTTAAAAATCTTGCAAAATAAAATATATATTTCTGAAACATCATTTGAGGAAAATTAGCAAATTTAAAGTTAATCTCATTTGAAACAAATATTACTTATAGCATAAAATGTTCTATACAAGCATTTCTTAACCACAGGGTTTTGTTTTTCTGATGTTTTAATTGGTTTCATTGACAGTCAATTGACCACCAAACATGTATATAGTTAAGTAAGGTGGTGGAGATGATAAAGTTTAGTGGGAGACAACCCTTAAAACAGATGACCTTTTAATAATAGATTTATCAGTTTGTCCATCCATACTTCAGAAATTCTGCATGTATATACACAAACAAAAACAAATGGAGATTCTTTTAAAAACATTCAGGGTTGTCAGATTGAAATAAGCTATACAATATATGATTAGTAAATATAGTTTTACTTAATAACAATATATCCTAATAGTTATCATGTTGAAACTGAATTTTAAAAGATTTAAAATCTTTATAAATTATTAAATTTAAAATTGTAAAAGATGAAAACAAATCTTGTAAAAATTCATTTTTCATAAGATAATATTTTCTTTAATATATATTATTCATAAAAGCAATTAAAAGCTTCACTAATTAAATAATGTCTTAGTTTTATTGCATTTTTTATTTTTCAATTCAGAACAGATTTTTGGTAAGATGGGGTCCAATTTTGCAAAAAAAATCAGTGATTTAAATTTGGCAAAGAATTCTACTTTTAACATAGTCACTAAAAATTATCATGTTTAATTTCCCAAATGTTTTATCTACCACTTCGTCCCCAGCTCCTCAACTGCCAGTGTCTTCCTCTTTGGGTTGAGGTGTCCACTCAGTCCAAACCAAACTTAAGGGTAACTGGCCATACGCTCCCTGAGTACCCGTAGATTATTTCAACTGGTCAAGTCCTGCTCGCTGCCCATGCTGTGTTAGTTTTTAGCTCCAGTAAGCGGGGTGTTGTCTATACATTCACATTCAACTGGGGAAGAGGACACGGCTGTGAGTGTTGGCACTAGGAAGTTTAGAATGTGGCAAAATAAAACAAGAAATAATATCTGCAGAAGCCAGAAAACAATCAGGGAAATATTGACGTCTTTTATATAAGAAGATAACATCAGAACAGAGGTTACAGGGAGAATAAAAACATTTAACATAAATGAGAAAAGAAAAAGACAAAATGCATCCAGGGAATTCCCAACAGAAAGAGGGTTTGTGTGTGATAAACATGTATTGAATCGCCTGGGGTAGGTTTATGACTAATAGTCCAGTCTCATACAGACGTCTCAGAACAGGGGTTAGTCTTCTTTTTCTCCTTGAAAATTCTCCCACAAATCTCGACTCACTGCGACGATAGCCTTGTGACTCTCTCCCCGACTCTTCTGTCTCCTGTAGCACTGCGACCCATAATGGTCACCAGCAGGTGCTCACGCACGTGTCAATGGCAGACCAGCCAACCACTCTCTGCCTCTTCCGTCTGGCTTGTAGCACTGCGACCCATAACGGTTGCCTGCGGGTGCTCACGCACACAACAACAATGTGCCGACCAATCGCGATCTCTCTCTTCCATCTCGCTCGACCGTCTGCTTCTTCTTTAGCATAGCTACACGTTTATGTAGATAAATCTGGTTGATCATAAATCATTGGCCCAGCACGCAATTATCATGAGTGCCAAAAACTATCCCTTGACATGTAACCTATTCTCCAATTATTTACCTTATCTCAATCATGAGTTCTCACTTCACCAAAATTATACTTTGGGATATCTAAACATTGATCCAACCTTTTGATAAAAAAAAATACTGTTAAACGAAACCAAGTATCTTGCTCATCCCCATTGTTTACTAGTGACCCAGGTTTAAAACATCACCTCCTCCCCTGAGATCATGTTTCTCATCGGTAAACACACATCTTAACCCAAATTGTACTTTGATATATAAACACCATTTCCACTTCCAGTCAATAAAAGTTATATTTGCGTGTGTGCATTAATGTGGGGGTGTGTGTATACCTCTCTCAATTACATTCCTCCCTTACCCATCTGTCATTTACTAGTAAATGACACATGAGTTTTCATGTCACCAAAAATGCAAGAAAACCCAGTCCAACATGCTTCTGACTGGGGTCTACTTATACGTCTCTTCCAGCATGCAAAAGTAGAGTCCATAGTTCTTCTTAGGGCTCATTACGCTCATTTACATTTTCCTTGTCCTTACGATACATATGTACATGCAACTTCTGGTTAAAGTTCACTGTTGTGGTGATCTTGTGCAGTAGAACCTTTTCACATAGTTCACTAGTTCAAGTGTTCTTTCTTTCTTCTTTTTTTTTTTTTTTTTTTTTTTTTTTTTTTTTCAATTCTTGGAGTTTGCAACACTCCTTACCAGTTGTATCAGTCTCGTTACAAAAAAAAAAAAAATTTGATTTATTTCGTAAATCTGTCCCTCTGATTTTGTCACACCATCACAACAGGCTTTGTCAAATCCTTTGTTGTTTCAGGTCCTTCCACGACAATTGTGGACACTTCTTCAATATCAGTTAGGTGTCCCAATGCACTCGGGTGTGACCGACATTGGTAAAGTGCACTAACTGGAATCCCTTCTTCACTCATGCATTCCTGTGCCAGTTTATTCTGCCTGGTCGACAACACCACACATCTCTTCAACCACCACCAAACTAGCAAGGCCACGACTATCATTAGTATAATTCCCACAACAGTCGGTCAGGTTATTATATCAACCAAGTTCTGTCTCCAGCCCGAATTTGGTATACCCAACTTATCTAACTGTGACTTCAATCGTTCAAGATCAATCTTATCGATTGGCCTTAACAACGCCAGCATCTTTTCTAGCAACATCTTAGGAATCTCCCTTACAATGGGTTCCCACAATTTCATCCATCCACTGGCATTCATTGCTACCAGCTCTAACAAAACCTCATTCTCTTCAAACTTCTCTTAATCGTTCCGGAGTTATTATACTCGGCGACAGGTATCCCAGTGACAGCATGTCTAATTGTGCCCTCACATACTCCAACAACACCGTTAAAGAATGATTTGTTTTACATACCTTACTCATTATAGCTAACAACTGAAAATACCTTTGCAAAAACCCTTCTAATTGCTGTAATTCGGTTGTTATAGACGTGGTTACATTTATTACTTCTTTTCTAAAAACCCGTAGGTGAGAAATCAACCAATTGATACTCCCTCTATTCTTAGCCAATTCCAGCCTAGTAACATTGAGTATAGATACATTCTCTTTAACCAACTGAGCCATAGCTTGTTGCCTCTGCTCTACCACTTTTAATTTCTTCTTAATTACCCTCACTTCATCTTCAGAGACTGTACCAAACAACACTTTCAATGCCTTTCCCATTATAGGTAATACTGCCCTCCTTTGCCTGGTCTGTAACAACTTTATTCCCTTCAAATAGTAACTCGTATCCTCCCATTGTCTCTCAAGTATTAGGGATTCCTGAGCTAAGGGGTATAATATACGGTGGTATTCCAGAGTCTGTATCTAGTTTGTCCACTTCGATCTTCAACTGACCCAGTAACTTCTCATACAGCTGCAGGTCTATCACCACATTGATCTAGTTATAACTACTTCATTTGTCTTCTTAAATACAGTATTCTCATTGTGTTCCCAAGTATAAACTACCAGAAGTAGCATCATCAGTACCACGAGCCTCCTCTTGTCCATGTCTGCAAGGATACGGAGAGAATAATTCGTCTTACTCAATCATTCTGTTTTGGTTTCAAATAGGTGGTTATATCTTAGAGCAACATATCAAGCACTGACCCACACCACCACCAGTGCTGGGCATGCATGGGGGCCCTTCCTCGCAACCCACAACACCAAGGATAACTGCCCGGTCAGTCCCAGACTGTTACTCATTCAGCACAACCATTGTACTGATTCCACTTACTCTTTGGGCTCAGGCTGCACCCCCCCTCCTTAATCGGAATTTCATCCTCTTCTTCCCATTCACTCAGTTCCTCTTCTTCCCTAAGGTTAGGGTCAATTCCTGCCTCCTCAGAAGGTCCTTCTAGGGTCCGCTTTACCTCCCTAAGCCTTCGAAGGGTAGTTGGGCTAACTTCAATCTCTTCACTCCCTTCACTTTCACTCCCCATCTCCAACTCTTCGGGTTCTACTAACGTAGTTCTTCTCAGCCTTTTCTGTTTAGTTCTTGTTTTGGCTCCTTCCAATTCCCCTATTTCCGCTAGTTTTATATCATTCGCATGCACCCTCTTTACCTTCACGGTCAATTGGTCCCATATCACAAAGGAAACCGGACCCATCTGCTCTACTATTCTATAATATGGGCTCCATCTCTGGCCCAATTTACCTTCTCTCAGGTGTATTTTATAATACACTGGGTCCCCGATCTGGAAGGAGTCTTCGGCTCTGCCCTTGTTTATTCTATCGTTTCGTCTTTTCTGAGCTCTTCAAATCCTTCTCCTCACCTGCATAAAGATTTTGTGCTGTTGTTCTAGAACCATACGGTGATGATCCTCTCCTAAATACTTCCTCCTAGGTCACAATAGATTGTCTATAGGTAAGACTACATCCCTGCCATATACCAAGTAGTAAGGGGAAAATTTTGTTCTCATTTATGGAGAACCTTAGGGCCGCTAATGCTTGGGTTACAAATAAATCCCAATTCTCTCTATTATCCTCAGCTAGTTTAGCTAACACATCAGCAAGGGTCTTATGAAATCTCTCCACCTTCGCATTACTTTGGGGATGATATGGGGAGGTGGTTACATGCTGTATGTTCAATTGCCTCAATGTCTCCCTCATAATCTGATTTACATTCTCCAATCCATTATCAGAAACCAACTGTTCGGGGAACCCCATATCTGGGGAATATTTTGTTCAGTATTATATCTGACACTGTTTGCACTTTTTTATCTGGTATGGCAAATGCCTCGGGCCAATTCGTTAGCCAGTCCACAAAACTCACTATGTAAAGATTACTTCTGGGAGTTTCTCCATAGGGCCCTGAAATGTCCATGCTTACTTTCTGAAATGGTTAATTCTGGACATCCGTTTCTAATACGGGGGCCTCCCTACTCCTTCGACTCTGTACTTGGCATGTTACACATTTTTCTACATGGTTCACAACATCCTTAAACAACTTAGGCCAATAATAATTCCTCATTAGTAATCCGTATGTCTTATCAATTCCCATGTGTCCCAACTTCGTATGACACTGGTCTAGAACTTCGGCTCTCAACTTCCCAGGTATCACCATTTTTAAACTTACTTTCTCATCTCTTCCTGAAAGGTAACACAACACTCCATCATGCACCATATATTTGGAGGTACACCCTGCCTCTACCTTGGATCTGATAGCTGCTATCTCTCTATCCTCTTGGTTTTGCCTAATAACGTCTCTCCAGTGGGGGTCAGAAATAATCTCCGTCTCACTCGTTTCCTGATCCTCCCAACCAAGTCCTTCCCTCAGTGCCTGTGAATTGATCACATTAATTTGGAATGCCTTATCATCCACACCCAGCTCCAACCTGACAGATTCCGTCTCTAGTTGCTTCGGAATCCTTAATAACTGGTCAGCACAGGTATTATCCTTCCCTGCCAAGTATTCTATCTTGCAGTTATATCCACTTAGTTTCAATGCCCATTGCTGTATCTTCTTATTCGTCCACTCCGCCTCTAATAAATATTTGAGGGGTTTGTGGTCTGTTTTAATGGTAAACACTGCCCCACTCAAATAATAGTCCAACTTTTGCACAGCATACAGGATAGCGAACACCTCTTTCTCTATCACTGGCCATCTTTGCTGAGTATTGGAGAGTCAATGAGACAAAAAATAAATTGGCACTTCCTCAGGCACACCTGGTACTGGGCCATCCTTGTTGGGACATGGTTGTGTAAGAACCGCCCCGATGCACTTATCACTAGCATCTGTGTACAGCACCAGAGGCTTACTCAGGTCTGGGTAGGCCAACAGGGGTATAGCTATCAGCTGGTCCTTCAGAGCTTCGAACACATGCTGACAATCCTCGGTCCACTTAAACCTAGCACGCTTCTTAGTTAGAGCTATTAGAGGCCCTGCCAGCCGACTGAAGGCTGGTATGAACCTCCGGTAATATCCGATGGCTCCAAAAAATCCCCTAATCTCTCTTACAGTCTTTGGTGCGGGCATGGCTCTTATAACCTCTACCTTGTCTAGATTTGTCTTTATCCCTTCTTTATTCCTGATAAACCCTAAGTATTTCATCTCTTCTTTCATAAACTGGCACTTTGATAATTTTAACTTTAGTCAATGTTCTTTAACCTATCGAACACCTTCTGCAGTTGTTTGAAATGTTCCTCTGGTGACCTTGAAAACATCATGATGTCATCTAGATGTGCCATGGCAAAGACCTCTGTGCCATTCAGTACGATGGACATCAACTGACTAAATACACCCGGGGCGTTTGCTAACCCAAACGGCATAACTCTAAAATTGAAGAGGAAAAATTGTGACAGGAAAGCAGTCTTTTCCCGATTCTTTCTGCTAAGGGCCATTTGCCAATATCCTGACCTCAAATCTAAGGTGGAAAAACATTTAACTTTCCTAAAAGGGCTAGAATATCATCAATCAAGGGAAGGGGCACTGCCAGTGGTTTCGTAATGGCATTTAATTAACGAAAATCCACGCAAAACCTATGCCCTCCATCTTTCTTTTCCACAATGACTATGGGATATTTGGATCTTTCGATTATCCCTGATTCCATCATTTCATTCACTGTGTGCTCTACTAATTTTCTTTTGTGGATTGGGGTTCTATACAGCTTTAACTTAATAGGTGGGTGATTACTCGTGTCTATCTTCATTTCTACTGTCTCCATTTGTCTCAGTTCCTTGTCAATAATGACTATTACTTCCCGATTACTGTTCAGCAACCCACTCAATTTCCTCCCATGATGTTTAGGAGCGTTTATATCCTCCTCCCTTATTTCCTTGCTACCTATCTTATTCCTAGGCCTATTCTCATTCCATACCCTCACCTGCTCGACTTCTCTCACTGGGCACACCTGTGCCAGCTCATCTCCCTGCTTAATTTTAATAGTTTTATTGGCAGCATTAGTTAACAGTAAGGGAACAGTCCTCGACCCCTTTACTAACGAATCACATACGGTTATCTCCTTTTCCCTATCATCATACCTATCAGATACAGGTCACTGCTCAGCACTCCTTCCGTTACAATCTTGCCCTTTCCTGACACAGTAGTCCTAGGGGAAAGCGTTATATCCGTCTGGGCCACCACTAGCAATTGTTCATAATTATCCTCTCCCAATGGTATTCCTACTCAGTCCAATGTTAGGGTGGCAGGGTCAAAACTGATCCATGCTTTATTCTGCCTAAATGAGTCGCCTCCCTCCACCCTCCGAATTAACTCACCTCACAAGTCTGGTGCCACATAAACCTTGAGTTTACCTCTGATTTTTGCCGACTGGAAAGGTAGCCACGTCATACCTTCTATCCTCATCTAAGCTTCATTTTCAGTCCCAACTGTCTAAAAACCTTGGAGCTAACTAGCAACACTGAAGCTTCCATATCAACAAGGGCCCTCACCTTCTTGTCTCCAAGCAACACATTACAGGTGAAGTCTGGTCCTTCCTTCAGCAAACAGTACACCTGTACCTTTCTCCTTCCTGCATGTTCTCTCCCTTTCTTCCGTTTGCTCAACAACCGAGACATGGGGGCTGGCAACAGGAGTTCACCTTTCTCTAGGGGCTGGCAACAGGAGTTCACCTTTCTCTAGGGGCTGGCAACAGGAGTTCACCTTTCTCTAGGGGCTGGCAACAGGAGTTCACCTTTCTCTAGGGGCTCCAATTTCTGTCTAGAGGCCCTCTTGGGTGGGGTAAAGCCCGGATGACTCTCCTTTCCTGGACTATTAACCTGCTCCTCCCCTTTATTCAGGGTTGTTCTGTTTTGCGTGGCCTAACTTTCTCCTGTGAAGACAGGTTCATTTTAGATGACCCGATCCTCCACATTGCCAACACTTTCACTCCTTACAACTAGCCAAAAGGTGCCCGACCACACCACATGTCCAGTATCTCAGAGGTCTTACTTGTGCTGGGGCCACCCTGCCTCTTACTTTTTTACTGGGGACCCATTGGTGTTTCCCGGACCCTTTTCCTTCTCTGGGTGGGTGGGGTGCACCAACGTATTAACTTACTTTATCCCCATTTTATGGTCCCCTTTCGCCGTACATGATTGAGCCTTGTGTCCAAACTCACCACAAGTTGTACAGTTCGGCCCCCAAGATCTTGGATCCCCTCCAAAATTTGTCAGACAGTTGTGGGCCCGATGCCCACTATACTTGCATGTCCAGCACACCATATCGGCCTGGTGTGGGCTTGAAAAACCCATAACACAAATCCCAGGCTCTCCTATTGAGGTCAACCTCAGCCACCCAGTCTTCTACCTCTTCTTTTGGCTCCCGAATCTGGATCCGCTCCCGATCCTTCTTTTTTATTATTACATTGGCTCCCCGGTGGTTCCTTCCTACACCTCTTCTTATCCTATCCCAGAGTTGCTCACTGGTCCAAGCTGCTTCTATGGCTGCAGCCAGGGTGACCGGTCCTCCCTTCAGAACATCGCCCATCAGGTCCCTGTCGCTCAGCGCATCTACATATACATTGGCCAACAAGGCCTGAATAGGGCCACTGTCCCAAGTCACTAATTCTGGATAGGCTAATGCTGCTAGCCCCGCAACTCTTTCTCCCAATTCTTCATTTGTCTCTCCTTCTTGTTGCTGCAGCCAGAATAATTTCCTGACTGCCTCAATGGCTGTACGCTCATTTGCGTATTGCCACACCAGAGCAGATTTAAGCTCTGTCCATGTCGAGGCTGGGTTTTCTTTGTACCATGCCTCTATGAACTTAGACACCTGCCCCACTGTGGTGTCGTAAGCCAAGAGCACCATTTCCTGGTCTGATGAGCTATAAATCACCTGCTTCTTTTGGATGGAGAGAATCTATTCGTGCAGGTTCGCAGGGTTTCCTTTATAAGTGGGTAGCTTCATACTACCTATCAGCCTTCTGAACTCTATTGTTATTTCAGGAACTCTCACATCCTCAAGGTCAGTTGTGGCATCTGATCCTGCTACATTCATCCTAGCGTCTTATCAACTGCCACTTTCCCATGAGAAAAGAGATCAATGATAGAACAAAGGAAAATACTTCACACGGTGGAGGCGCTTCAACTGCGTACAAGGTTGACAAAAATCAACAATACACAATGATGTGCCGACCGATTGCGGTCTCTCTCATCTCTCTCTTCTGTCTCGCTCGACCGTCTGCTTCTTCTTCAGCATAACTACGCATTTATGTAGATAAATCTGGTTGATCATAAATTGACAGTATTTGTTTTGATCAAAAGGTTGAATCAATGTTTAGATATCCCAAAGTATAATTTTGGTGAAGCAAGAACTTGTGATTGCGATAAGGTAAATTGGAGAATAAGTTTACATGTCAAGGGATAGTTTTTGGCACTCGTGATAATCGCATGCTGGGCCAAGGGTCAATTTTTTTTTTTTTTTTTATCAATTCACCCCATGCAAGGCGATAACACCACTAAGACACAAGATACTATTAGGAGTGAAAGATAATGAAAAAGACTTTAGAAGGAACTAGAAACAAGGGATAAGCTTCTACTCCTGTTCAAAAGACCAGGAAAGAGTGTGACAATTAAATTCTTGGTCAGTTATCTTGGGAAATGTCCATTCATGCAATTTTGTTACTCTTAACCACAAATTAAAAATCACTGATTAAAATGTAGCCTCCATGTTAGTTTGGATCAAAACAAAATATCTAAAAGAATTCTCAGTTACATCTTACTGAAATTACATGATAATTATTTATAAAATATATCACAACTTTGATACTCAAAAATTTAAATGCAATGTCAATTGTTATCTTCTGTCTTCTTAATTCTTGTTCTGTTATTGTTCTCTCTCCTTAATAATGTTTTCTTTTACAAATATTCTTTCACATTCAATAACCCCTTGCATCTTAACTGTTTTATTGCCTTGCTTTGGATGAAATGATAAAACCTTTTCTTTTTTATGTAAATTATTTTCACCTTGAACTAACATTACTCTTATATCTTTATTTCAGCTAATTTTTTAAACTACCTTTCTACTGCTTGTATGTTTGGTAAAGCTCTTAATTTCTTGTTGTTCTTCAAACAAGGCCCATTCTATGGACTGGGCTATGCAATCCTGTGCCTATGTAAGTATTACTTGAATTGTTTGAATGCTTAATACTTGAATATTCAAAATCAACCGCAATGATTCATAATATAGGGTGCAATGGGTAAATTGTCAACATTTTATATTTTTAATTTTGCACACGTGTTTGATTTTGTCGACTGCACAGATAGTAGTCAGTTGAATACCGTCTGAGGAAAAGATCACCATGACACAACTCACTCCACCAGAATTTTTGGTATGGCATGCTGTACTGCTTGGCATTCATGCCAAAAGCTCCAATATGAAAATTGTTTGGGTGTCAATCTGCGGACAGTGCAGAGGATCAGGAAAGATTGATTTGGATGAGTCTAATAGTGATTACAAAAACTCACTCTGATCATTCTGATAAGAAAAGAACTCCTTTATGAGAGTCTCAGACTCAACACAGAGGCCTACATCAAGTGCTTTGAGGAAGTAATGTTGTCCTGGAGGGTGGCTACTGGAAGACTCTGTTATGGCTGTCAGACAATTTCTGTGATCACATCACCCCTTACATCTAGCCACTTCAATCCCCAGACTGCAACCCCTATGATGTGTGGGGCACAGTTGATGACTGCAACCCCTATGATGCGTGGGGCACAGTTGATGACTGCAACCCCCTTGATGTGTGGGGCACAGTTGAGTGAGAGACCAACAAAACTCCTTGTAACACCAAAAATGAACTGAAGGCAAGTATTATGGCAACATTCACCAACTTAAACAAGAAGACTGTCCAAAAGAGATGCAGGAGATTCCAAAGTTGTCTGGAGATTGTGGTTGATCCAATGGCAAGCTTATTAAATATATTTACTCTTTAGTATTTTAAGATATTTTTACGTAATTTTGGTAAACATATCTGTTAAAATGAGATGTCAGTGTTATTTTCATTTTTGTGTAATTTCGATGACAATCTATCCATCGAACCCTGTATGTCAACTTTTATTGAACATTCACCATGAAATTTATGTTCATAACTGTTTTCACTTGTTATTCTCGATTTTAAAAGTTACAGTTGACTTCATTAATTTCTATAATTTTGAATAACTTCTGATTCTAATTTTGGTTTCAAAAAATGTTTTTTCTTTTTCCCAAATATTTAGGTTAGGGATTATAAAAAGTTAAGAAAAATATTTATGAAACGAAAACACATTTTAATCAAATAAATTCAATATAAGTAATATACACAGTGATATGTGAATGGATAGCTGTTTGGAATGAGGAATTGGAGAGCTGGGTTCAAATTCCGGTTGAATTCATTACATTTGTGACATTATCGATTACAGGCAGATGGGCTAGCCTAGAAAACATTTATCTCAGGTTGAGATAACATTTAAGTCTTGTCTGGAGTGTTCCAGCCTGGATACACTTAAACCCCCTAGTCCAGATATAATTGTAATGGATATGGACAATGGATATAGATTTCTAAGTCGATATTAAAATTGTCAAACGTTACTGCTGTCCGGTCAGTCATTTTTTTATGAAGCAATTTCAGGTGGTTGAGATTGATGAAAAATGTTTTGTTCAGGCTTAAAACAGGATGCTGATTTCAAGGGGTGATCTTTTGCATAAGTTGAATTCACCTAAAATTTAAAATCAGTGAAGAGACTTTTACTATAGTTAAGATGATTAGCTTTTAGTTAAGGCTCAGTCCGCCTCTTGTTACTCTTACTAGAAAGGGACTGGTCAACCAAATCAAGTGACATCCCAAAGAGAGTAGTAACAAGTTGTTTCTAAGGAAGTTAGAGGAAGAAGTGGCAGCTATGAGTGGAAGTCAGAGATGCTAAAGAAGACAAGTTAGTTTGATGGGTGGATTAACCCTCTCACTACCACTAAGGGGGGTGGATAATTGACCAAAATTGGAAAATCTCAGTTGAGACAAAGGAATGGTTGATAATTCTATGTCAGTCAGACCCCAACCTGGTTTGGGGCGAAATATTATTTAAACCAGGCATTTTGAGACTTTCAGAGAGAACAGGACCACGTCGAGCAGAGTAGAACCACAGGTCGGGCAGAACAAATCAACAGATTCCAGAATAGTCCAGCAAAATCCGCAGAAGAAATCTAAGAATGAGTTATCACTTAAATTTGAATCAGAATGTGCCTAAGAACTGACTAGGCTATCTGTTGAACCCAGGATCATGTATCAAACCTAAAACCAACAATTAGATGCCCAGAGTGTACAACTAAGAGCCCAAATCTTATAGTATAATTATCCATCACTCCAGCGTTTTTAATTTTTTCTTCTTAAATCTTGTATTTTTTTCTGGTATTACCTTGTATAAAAGATTTGTTAAAAAGAATTGTCTCCCTCATATAATTGTCAAAGCTGCTATTAGCTGTGATATACCAGCTCCTGCAGCAGATTTCTGGTCGTATGAGATCAGTCACAACATGGGCATTCAACCGGATTTTTGACAACTGTAGAAGTCACTGCAACCAACAGTTAATGAAAGGAATCCAATATTGGTGGCCATTATCAGATATTCAGTGAGTCCTTTAGCTCATCAGCTGGCTAGATGGCATTATACATTTAATTATGCATGGATACTCTTTAAAAGGTACAAATCTATCTCTTCTCTCCTTGGTTGTGAGTTAAATAGCATGACAGACTGGGCTCTGTAGCCTTGGTTGGAAATCATTCTAGAGATGGTGACTCGATAAAAACGCCCATCTCCCAGCAGCCAGGGCCACTCGTGGGGATGTGTTGGTCCCATGAAAATATACAGTGACTGAAATTTACTTGTGTGAGTTATGAATTCTGCCACAGGTGGAAAAAGCATTTTTAGAGAACATGCAAATTATAGATATCTCTTATTTTAAAGCTTTTTTCTTTGTTTTTTATGCTAGGAATCCTCTTTGAAGCTACCAAAATGTATTGTGAGGAAACAAACAAAAATCCCTTCAAATTGGCACCAATCAAAGTAGAAGACATTTCCAAACATCTTTTGACATGAAAGCTAAACAAATGTTGTTTGATGGTATTGCAAACTGGCAAGTCTGATTTCAAATGATATCTTGTATTTCCAACTGAAATTGCTTCAATAGACTTGCATTGTAATATCTAAAAATATTAGTGCATATTGTGGAAGTAACGGGTCCTTTCAAAGACAGCATTCTAGTGAACTTGGAAAAATGTGGAATGAACATAAAAGAAACAGCATTTCAGGTTGAGGTTGGATGTTATTGTTTTGTGGCTACTTTGATCTTGAAGCATTTGAAACATCTAGAAACAAAACATTCAGACTGTTATATAGGAATAAAGTGTTGCTGCCAACAATTGATTTGAAAATAGATTGCCAGTGAGCAAATACAGGTGATCTCATTGAATTAAGGGGACCACGTTACCATGCAGGAAACACATATATGGGAGATCATTCGAAGTCTAAATGATCACTATTTCTACTCTATCCTCTATTACTATACAGACTGCTATTCTCTATACTATTCAGTATACTACTTCTCTATTTGGATCACTATATGGATTACTATTCAAGCGAGTATTATTGAGCAAGTACTATTAGTGCAAGATTATTCAAAGACATCTGGCAAGTATTGTTCAACGGCACACTATTTTTTTGTATCTGCGATTACAAAGTCTCTACTACAACAAACATTAAGAAAGTGACTAGTATTCATTGACATCTCAAAAGTGGCAACAAGTGTTTGTTGACATCACAAAACAGACAAAAAAATAGATTGCAAAGTTTGGCAGAAATGTCATCCTATTGGTTAATGTAATCTTATTTAAAAGCATGCAACTGAAAGTCAATTGATTACATATCTGTTGGTAATTTATATAATAATACATACCAAAGTCAGTCTTGGTCAATTTGTGACTATCATCAAATCAAACCATATAATAATTATCAGTGTGTTTTTATTTATATATTTCCTGTTCCATCTGTTGTGGGAAGGAAGATAAAGTTAGTAAATTTATGAATGATTACTTCCCTTAGTCATTTTAATGATCTATACAAATAAAATATTTATCTAAAATTAGTTCCCAAGCAAAATGAAACATTTATTTAATCAGTTCCTTTATTCCTACATTTCTTAGATTTCAATCTTATTTGTTCAAGCCTTTCATGTAATGCACTCAGATACCTTTGTCTATTAAGTGATCATCCTGCTTCAACTTAAAATAGGTTTGTTGTCACCATCTTTTATTGGTCTGTTGCTAATCTTTTTTTCTGCAAGATATTTCCATTTCACTGTTTAACACAAAATTTTTAATATAAAAATATATTGAGCAAACAGTCATTCATATAATACCAAAAATAATTTATTATAGATACCCATTGAATGTCTAAAAACAAAAAACATAAAAGGAATGGATTAATTAAATAATTCACTGGCCTCTATTTTAGTAATTCATTATCTCCACTTTATTGAATCTCAATACATTGTTTCAAGATATGTTTCATTGAATCTCACTGTTAAAACTTTCTAAAAGTTGCCATCATTCTGGATGACACGAGTACACTAGTTTATTGTATAATAATGCATTATTTGTGAGTTGCATTGAAACTCAATTTTCAACCATGCTGTTTCAGGTTAAGGACCAAGGCTAACAAGAAAAATGGTAGGAAGGAACATTAAAAGATATTCTTTTTTTTTTTTCTTTTTTTTGTCTATTCTGAAAAACAGATATTTTATTTCATGTTTTTTATTTTCAGTGCATTTAATCTATTGTCCTGAACCTGTTTATTCTGGACCAGAAAATTTTACTTACTTCAGAGGAACAAATTTAGTGGTGAGCTGTCAGCTTTTTATTTTAAACCAATTTCTTTTTGTATAATGTTGCTCAAAATTGTAATTTTGTGTGTACATGTGTTTGTATAAAACTGTTATTTCAGTGAGATTATGTTTTTGTAGCCACCTTAAAATCAGTATCTAAAGTAATAATTCTGAACTGGGTTCACTTGCAAGTAATTTTAAGTCGACAAGAAAAATTTTAGGAACAGAGAGTAAAAGTTGATTAATTTCCAAAATTCTTCCTTTGATGTAGTTATAGTTATCTGTCCTTGGAAAATGTTGTCCTGTTTCATCTGACAAGTTTTATATTGAATACACTGTTAATATCTTCCTTGTATTTGGTATGAGAGGATTTTAACTTTCAGACATATTTTTTTTATAGATTTTTATGTCAATTATATAATTTGTACTATACACATTCAAAAGCATCAAAATTCCAATAATATTGTGATTTAGGTAATTTTGTCCTGATGCTTGAATTTTGAAGAATTTTTAGCAGTTTGGATTGAATGAATAAAAAGAAAATAATTTTTAAATACTTTACATTAGTTTTCCTCTTTTTCATGAACAATTGAATAATATATCAATTCATACTATATCCATGAGTAATTGTACAGATATTCTCTTTGGCTCTATCAAACATTTGTTCCTTCTATTATTTTTGATCATTGAAATCCTTGATTAATCTGCTAAATATACTATTTGTTGTATAATCTTGATTGCAATATGTGTCTGGGGCTTTTTATCATCCACAAGTATATTACAACCCCAGCTTGTCATTTGCCTCTATTGTAATAGATTTCTTTCTGTGGTTCATGATGATTAACAAGTCCCTCTCTTGTTTGACCAAGGGATTGAAAACAGAAATGGAGCATTACATGACCTCCTTTGACATGTGTGAAGGGCACAATATGCAGCACTTGAAAATATATTTTTATTTTAGATTTTATGAAGTATCGCAATAACACAATTCAAATACTTAACATCAGATGATGTTTCCAAACCTGAGATCGTGAGAATTGCACAGATGTCAGAAAACTGAAATTCATCTGCTTAGGTGGAAACACTTTCCTGAATCCAACACACACACAATATATGTATGCCATGACAATATTTCACAGCATACTTAAGATGGTTGTGCAGCACACTAGTGTGCCATGGCACAGCAGTTGAGAATTACTATTTTATAGTCTTAAACAGCAATACCTTGGCAGACAAGATGGAAGTAATCTACTCAACTCAAGCATCATGGGTTGAACTGAGGTTCAAAATTGTCATGATGTAATGCTTATTTATAATTCTATCAAAAAATATTGAATTAATTTTAATATTAAAAAAAAGCTGCATGTTGCCTAGAATATTGGAATTCTCCAGTTACTCATTATGACATGCAAAGTATTTTTTTTTTACAAAAGGATTGTGTGTTACAAATTGAATTAACTGAAATACGGTGAAGTATTTTATTTAAAAAAAAAAAAAAAAAAAAAAAATGCCTGTTCCATTGAAAAAAAATTTTTTTTTTTTTTTTTTTTTTAATGTTCATTTTTATATTAAGGATAACATTGGCCTGAGTTAAAAAAAATTTTTTCCAGAGGTCAAAGTTTTATCAAGTGATATATGATCGCCATTTTATGCTGAATTCAAAAATACCATTCATTGTGTTTGGTCAGGTCTGGTTTTTAAGATGTATTTGAATACTTCACAACAAGCTGTGCACAATAATAGCACTTATTCAAAAGCCTCTGGACTCTACTTGTCACAGCTGATTGTGGGTTCCTGATGTTTAGCATATAATGTATGTGTAGGGTTACAGTGTACCACCCTACTCTCTAACACCCACAGGTCTAGAGGGGATGGGGCTTATCCTTCAGTTTAAAATGATTTTAATGTACTGTGTCAACAATGAGCTGAGTGCTGATTTGTTTTTTTTCTCTTTTCAGCTTCACATTTGTATTCCTGTAAGAATTGATTGCAAGTGTAAGAATAATCATCAGTTCTGTTATATCTGCCATAATGTGGTTCCTCCTAACTGTCAAGCAAAAATCACTGACTTTGTAAAGAAGGCATATTGCAATTACTCTGGAGTCAAACTAGGTGATCAGGATAAGCCATTCGCTCTCCACATTTGCTGTAAATCGTGTGGAGAACTTGAGGGATTGGAGGAATGGTAAAAGGAATAGTATACCATTCCAGTGATCTGGAGGGAAGGAGAAGATTACATTACAGACTGCTATTTCTGCATGATAAATCTAAAAGGAATAAATTGCAAGAACAAGCACCATGTCCAATACCTCAATATTCCTTCTGCCATAAGACCAATCCTTCCTGTCCCTGAGCCAAATGGTAACATGGAATATAGCTCTGATTCCGAACATAGTGACATAACTGTTGTAGCTGGGGATGATGCATACAAGCCAGAAGAGGACAACCAGCCAGTAGCCTTGACACAAGCAGAACTCAATGATCTGACATGAGACCTGAACCTTTCAAAGGAGCCTGCTCAGCTGTTGGGTTCATGTCTCAAAGAGAAACAGCTGTTGGTGCCAGGAACAACGTTCTACTAGTATCAAGAACATGAGAAATAATTAGGACAGTTTTTCACATTCCAGGATAAGTCATCATTGGTTTATTGCAACAAAATTGTTGGATTGATCAACTTAATGGGCTTAGAGCATGATGCTACTGTATGGAGACTTTTTATTGACTCATCCAGCAGAAGTCTCAAAGCAGTTCTTTTACATAATGGGAATAATTTTCATCTATCCCTATTGGGCATTCAGTACAAATGAAAGAAACTCACTATAGCATTTAGCATCATTTGTTGTCTGCTGTTAACTACCAGGAGCACAAATGGTTGATCTGTGGAGATCTTAAGGTGGTTGCACTGGTCCTAGGGCTCCAAAGTGGGTACACAGTGTATCCTTGTTTTCTGTGTCTCTGGGACAGCCAGGCTGATGACCAACATTGTCAGATAAGAGTGGTCATTAAGATGAGGGTTAAAACCTGGCTCACATAATGTTCAACCGAGCAAAATACCACTTCCACCTTTATCTATCAAGTTAGGAATAATGAAGAACTTTGTGAAGGCAATGGACAAGGAAGGCAGTGGGTTTGCTTTCCTCCAGGAGAAGTTACCATGGATAAACATGGAGAAACTCAAGGCTGGTATATTTGACAGCCATCAAATAAGAGAACTCATGAAGGACATAATGTTTGATGAAGCACTGAGCAAAGCTGAACTGTCCTCCTGGCAGTCACTGTAGTCAGTAGTTATAAACTTCCTGGGAAACCATCAGAGTGCAGAATACGAGAAGGAAATTGAAGAGCTGCTGAAGAGTTTCTGCCAACTCGTGGCACGAATGTTGGTCAAACTGCATTTTCTGTGATCGCGCTTGGGCTATTTTCCAAAGAACTGCGGAGATTTGAATGAAGAGCAGGGTGAGTGCTTTCACCAAGACATTCACATTATAGAAAAGCGCTACCAACGCCAGTGGGGTGTAAACTTTCTTGCTGACTACTGTTGGTGCTTTAAATGGGATGCAGTGGCTGCTGAGCACAGGAGGAAGTCCCTGAAAAAGACCTTTCATATATATGAATAGCTTCTTTTGTGTATTTTTCAGTTTACTATGGTACAATGTGGGCTTTCTGCAAATATATCAGCCCTAAATTTAGTATTATTTGTTTAATTCAGCAAGAAAATAAATTGAATTATAATACTGTTCTATACATTTCAAGTAAGAGGTTGTATCTTAAAAATTTGATCTAATTAGAAAAAAATGAGTATGATTTTTGGATTCAGCATAAAAAACTGCCTTAAAATCAACTATTATATATTCGACCTTGAAAACATTGCAGGCCAGTCTCAACATTATTGCTGCTTTTTTTCCTTAAAGTGCTCTGTTTTTTTTTTTTTAAATTCTATGAATATCACACTTTTAGTGGAAATAAAGGCCATAGGTGAATAATGTAGATTTATGTGTGAGGAATGGTTTCTCTTGTCTATACCTTGTCTTTTTGTATGCATCTACTTCATACTGTGTTATGTTAACTCTCCTCTTCCATTAGATTCTTATGCACAAGTTCATACAATGACAAAAAAAAAAAATAGCAAGTTCACTACACATTCTAATTTTTATGTCTCCAGGATGAGCTTGAACGTGATAAGAGGAATACTTGGGTTGTAGCATTTTATGCTGCCTGGTCTCCGTCCTGCATCAGCTTTGCACCAATATTTTCTGAGGTTTCTGCTGAGTAAGTATTTTGAAAGATGTGAGAATCAGTTTTTTTTTTTTTTTTTTTTTCTATTCAGATATCATCAGCTATAAAAGTCCTGCTAATTTCCTGGTTTAAAATGCATCAAACTTTCCTTATGTTGAGATTATCTTTGCATTTAACAAGTAAGTTTTCATGTTGCATTATAATCACAAGAAAGTGCTGAAAAGTTCTTGGCTTGATCAGGAAGCTCTTCTAAAATAAATTTTAACTTTTGGCTATTTCATCAAATTTTGGAAAGTGGGTCAGGCTGAGAACTTTTCAGCGGAAGTTGAAAATGCAGCTGGAGTCTTTAAGAATGTTTATTTACAGTAATTTTATTTGTTTCACAGGTGTGTGATTTTCAAAGGTTAAATTGAGAATGAAAGATATGTGGCTATGTCGTGACGTTTCTTATCGAACTGGAGTTCAAAAATTCTTTCCATTTTATGCTAAAAATGTGGCTCAGATTGCTATCAGTTTAAAATGCAATCTGATTGGTTCATTATGATAATGTGATGAAGCACAGTAATTTTTGTGTCAAAAATTGATGACCATAAAATTTTGTTGTCAAAAATGGTGAATGTCATGGTTCAATGAGCATTGCTAATGACAACAAATTGCTAAGTAGTTCAAGTGACAGGAATTCTATTTTATTGGACCTTAGTAGCAATGTAAAAATGTACAAGAATTTTATTTGTGCGAATGTGTAAAAATAGTTTTAGTATTTCCTATGTTGAAATGTAGAGGATAATGTGAAAGTAAAAACAATAATAGTAATGATGATAATGATAAAAAAACAAAAATTGTGTGTTGGGTCAGCAGTTTATTGCCTTAATAATACTAATAATTACAGTAATAATGATTCCATTAGTAAAATGGACAAGGATGTTATGTGTATGAGATATATATATATTTGGTAATCCGTATGTATAATTTCAGGGAGAATGTAATCCAGAGAGTTCAATGTAAAAACAGCAAATATTAATTATATTAAGAAACAAACAACTTTAAGGATTCATGGTGATTATAATTTATTTCCTTAGAATTGAAATTTGATTCTAATTCCTTGGATCAACATTTTCATACAAACAATTTTTATATGAAAATGTTGATCTGATGAATTACAATTGAATTTTGATTCTAAAGAAAAAAATTATAATCACCATGAACTCTTAAAGTTGTCTATTTCTTAATATATATATATAATGTGTGTGTGTGCAGGTATGTAGAAAAATAGGAAAGAACACGTTAGGTAAATAATCTGGAGTTCTTTAGTATTTTTGTTTTCATTTTTTGAAAACAGTGCACCATACAGAAGTAGAGCTTAAATTATAATTATTTAAAAAAAAAATGATTCCTTCGCTACATAAGAGTACTCATGTTTCAAAAACGAGAGCCAAAACCCTCAATATAATTATTAAAATTAAATTGAATTAAGGTATCAAACCCTGTTTCATCCTCAAGCAAAAATTTAGGAATAAACAATCTTGAAATTTACGCATCTTTATAAGCATGTTCATTCGCAAAATTAATTACTATCGAAACGGCTAGTGGCAGCCATTGTGATAAGGGGTCTAACAGTTAATTCTTATCCACATATCAGTCACCTTCGAAAAGAGGTCAAGCCGAGGTAGGGTGGGGTATCTATTTCAAAGCGGCTGATGGCATTCATGTACACACATTGGTCAGTTACAGCTTTTGGCACCAAGATATGTCATGAAGTGTATAGAGAATTTTGTTTTATTTTATCTATTTTTTTTAAACCAAACTTCAGTTAAAAAAGTACATAATATTTAGCTGCTTTGTTTCAATATTTACAAATTTTTTTAATTGTAGGTACTCATTGACTAATCTGAAATTTGGTAAGCTAGATGCTTCCAGATATCCAGAAATTGCCAAAAAGTAAGTAGTTTTTCAATTTTGAGAAATGACTTCTATTTTTCTAGAGGTGAGAATATTTTTATCTTATTTATTTTAGTTGACATTTTTGGTTTCTTCAGTTTGCATATTTCATTATTTGGTCTTTTTTCCCCACCATTTTAAATCTAAAATTCAAAATTGTCTGCAGTAAACTTCAGATTCTGTCATGTTTTTCAAGATTCATTTTTATTACATAAAAAGAAATTGAATTTTACAATCTTAATGTAATGGCAAAGTAAAAAGACAGACTTGTTAAAGAACAATATGAAGTTAGCCATTATTCATTTTTGACTAGCATTTCTTTCATCTACTGCAAGGAAAGTTAAGTTACAGTGTTGTGCCAGAAAATCTTTCTCATCAAAATCCGTCTTGCACATTTACAAATCTACCATTCATCCATGCATTGAATACTGGTGCCATCTCTGGCCTGGTGCTCCTGCCATATATATTGAGATTCTTGGTAAAATCCAAAGAAGGATCTGTAATGTAAACCAGGCATCTCAACTTCAATCACTTTCTCACCGATGTGACATTTCTACAAATATTTTCATGGAAACTGCTCTGACAAGTTTTTTTTCCCCTGGTGCCCCAAATACATGAATTTAAGTATGCTACTAGATTGGCATCTAGATCTCACCATTTTACTGTTGAAATAGTTAAATGCAACAGCCATTTCTACTCCAATAGTTTTTTTTTTTTTTTCTTGCACTTCCCACTTGTGGAACTCTTTTCCATTTCCTTGCTTCCCTGATAATTACAATCTTTAAAAATTTAAAAGCAACATCAATCGCCATGTTTCGTCTTCTTTCGGCCCCTGTAATCCCCCCTGCATAATAGTGGCATTATCATCTTGCATGGGATGAAGTGATTAAAAAATAATCTTAATTTTAATTGCTTTTCATAACTACTCAGGCAGTCTACAGCTGTTAGTAATCAATGCTGACTGGAAATAAAGAATTTCTTGGCAAGAATTTAATTTCTGTTCCTTTTGCCAATTATTTATTTCTGATTTATGTTGTTTACAAATAGCCATAGATTGATGGTATATGTCAGTAGTTCCTAAACTTTTTTTCTCTGGGTCGCATTTTCAGAATGAAAATTTGCTTGCACCTCATCAAATTTTATGATAAAAAGTACGTTTAAAAATAAAAAACGGAGCGTGAAAGGGAGATAACCGCAGATTTAAAGTCAGGACATTATCATTGATAATTCTATCCTCCAATTTGCAGGCCCTAGTTAATATATTCTTAATACTTGATATAATGCAAAAATATCCCAATAAAATCGGTCAATAATTATTTATAACTATTTATACTGGGGACTCATGCATGCAATTACAACTAATCCATAATAATATTTTAAATATTGAAATCATTTATTTTTGGCATATAAATTTTTTGAAATTGTTTCTAAATCTTTTGATTGTCTTTCAATCATTCCACCTTCCCTGCTATTCTCTTCTGCTGCACCTATGAGGTGTACAACACTAATTGGGGACCACTGGTTTATGTAGTTGCAATGAAAAGCAACTGAAATTAAGATGGTAGAAATACTAGTCAAAAATATCAATGACAGTTGACTGTGCTTCATCTCAAAAGATTTGAGATATTTATATGAAACTATCATTACAAAAAGATTCTCATCTTAGTTTTCACTGAAACCATCTGTTTAAAATGAGGTCTTCTCCCCAACTACGTCTAAACTGTAATTATAAATTATTTTAAAAGTGAAAATTTCCAAGTTTTCATCTGAAACCAAGAAAATATGAAATTTAAGCAAAATAGTCATTAAAAAGATGTCAGTTTAAACTGACACCAGGAGGATATGAGTTTGTTAAAGACAACAATTCATCATTGAGCATCATTTTTTATTTGACAGGATCAAATCCCCAAATATTGTCTTTCTCTTGATCTCAAATACAGAGAGATAAGCAAGTTATTAGAATTTGTTTATTTCCAATGTGTAGCCAAAATAAAAGATGTCCTGAGGCATCAATAATCATTTGCAATTTGTTTTTGCTTTGCATATCCATTTGATTTATTATTTGCATACTTTTGTAAATAGTCAGTGAGAGTTCCAATTTTAACATTTGCAATAAGGCAAATAGTCTATAGAATAAGCTTCTACTTGAATGCTTCATTGAACACTCTAATCTTGACCTCTCTGTCATGAGTCAGTTGCTATCTATCTTCATTAGACTCATAATATTCACTTCCTACTACCTTCTCTTACAATCATATCACACACCTCATTCAGTACTCTTCTACCTTGAGTGACTCATGAGCCTTATATTAGGAAAACTTTAGTTAAAAAAAAAAAGAAGCAAAATTGCAAATTTTGAAAAAAATTCAAAATGAAGTAAATAACATTTGACCTGTAGAACACAAGGTAATTTTTTAAGACTTTTTTTTAGGGAACAAAGTTCATGTCTTTGATGCCCTAAATACAGATATCCAAGCTTTCATCTTTTAAAATTTTGGTTGACAAAATATTAATGAGTTATTTCTTCTTTTTTTTTAGTTGTACTTTTCTGTTATTTTCAGGTATAATATTGACACAAGCACTTGGTCAAAACAGCTTCCAACTGTAATTCTTTTTCAAGATGGTAAAGAGAAAATGCGACTCCCATATTTTGATGCCAAGAACAGGGTCGTTAAATATTTCTTCCAAAAAGTAAGTAACAGCTTTTCTTATTTGAAAGCATCGAATTGATACAGAGACATTTTTCTTGAGAAAGTTGATGATCCATCTGGGTTGATGTGCCATAAAATAGATCAATCAGTCAATTGAGAAAGCTGGCTCTGAACTAACAGAAAAATTTTATTAGATAAACAAGTCGGTCTGAAATGATGGATCTTCTCAAAGAACAATTCAGTCAACTGTGCTTCATAAATTCTTCTGAAAAGCAAGATGATGGAACTTGGTTTTATCAGTTTTTTTCTGATGCACTGGATGGATCATATTTGAAATGTTATAAAAGACAAACCTTTTCATTTTTTTTCTTTTTTAAATTTACTTAGTTACTAATTTACATAAAAAATGATAGTTTGCTATGGCTTTACAATTAAAGTTTTTACATTTGTGTCTTTAAACATATTTTTCTGATCACACTCTAATAAGCAACTCATTGATAAGCAAATAAACTCAGATTTGACTAATTTTTAAACAATTCCATGACTGACATCAGAAAATGAAAGAAAAACATAAAAGGCTTATGGCCACATCACATTGAAACATCAGTTCTTGTAGGATAGCCAAAGTTAAGCCATGTTGAGCCTGGTCAGTATCTAGATAAGTGACTACTTGGGAATACCAGGTGCTGCAAGTTTGAATGTGCAGGTGGTGTAATGATTAATGGCTTGGAATTATTGATCAGAGAACCCAAGTTCCTATTCCAGTTGGGTTCATTAGATTCACTTACTTGGGAAAGGTATGAGTCCACCTCTTTTCTTCCCCATTATGGGTTAATTAGTAAGACTTGTATTGCTAAAAAATAAGATAAAATACTTACATATTTACATTTTGGTATTAAATAACCAATACATGTTGATATGCTGCAAAACAATCAATCATAAAACATAAAAATTAAACAAAAAGTTACTAAAGTAATTATTTTATACTATATTCTAGAATTCTAGTAATTTAGTTACATTGAAATTTCTTTCTTTTCTATTTTCTAGACTCAAATAAAAGATTTTGGCAACTTGTGTACTAATTCTTATGCATAAATTAAGTCACTTGAGTACTGGTTATCATTTCAAGTTGCTTAAAAAAGATAACCATGTGTTGCTGTATTCTGCTCTTTCTTAAAATCTTTCTTTTTTTTTTTAACTTCTTCCTTTGTAAACATCTTCAGTCTGACATTGTCCTAATAAAGCATTTGTCCAACAAGTATGGAGGATATCATTTTAGTACATAGTTTGGTTTGTTTGTTTGTTTAACGGCATATCAACTCCTTATGGGTCATTTAATGCCAGAATTTTATTTTCTTCCGAGCTTCGGTAATTTTTGTAACTATTTAAACGTATTACTGGTAATTTTTTTATTATGTATTTTTATATTTTTATGTCTTGATCTCACTTTGGGGATTCAGTATTATAGCTAACAGATGGTACTTTGCTGGGTCAGGATGGACCCGGGACCAACAACATTTAAAAGGTGGTTCCATGCAACTCAATACCTCCCAATCAGAGGCCTTAAAATTAAAAATATGTCAGATTAATAAATGAAAAATCTGTTCCTAAAAAATTTGTTTTTGTTTACATTAGGATATGAAACTGAGCACATATGTATATTATGAGAATCAGGAAAGTTATGTGTTCAAAAGCACTATCAGGTCTTCATTTGATCAGGAGGTTCTTCATGGTTGAAAGGTCGAGGCATGTCAGATCTAATAACAATTTCTCATAGGGTACACAGGTTTGAATCATGCCAGAGGGTGCATATTTTTCACAAGATTTCTCAAAATTCAGGCCAGTAGATGAAAATAAATATACTGTTTAATTAATAAATAAAAACAAAGGGATGCATCTAGACTGTGGCACTATGGTAAAATGCCATAGTGTAACACCTATCCTGTCTCCACTGGATTGATATACTCTACAAAACCGGCCGTTGGTCCTGTCCTGATCCAGTATTACAGGTCCAATCAAAGTCTCTGGTTCACAATGTCAATTCGATTCCACTTTTCAGCCACATTGTGATTTTATGATCCTGAAGAGCAAATAACAAATTGTAGATCCCAGAAGATTCAGCTGGTCTACTTGTAAGTTCATTGGGGCGACAATCAGGTCAAGCAGAAAAATAAAATATGAACAAGTCGATTTGAGTCCAAAGAAAAATTTATGTAGATGTATATGAGGAAGAAATTGGTACAAAAAGAATAATGCTTCCTTTACACAAAAGTAGTGTATAAGCAATAAAGTCTAGGAAAGAAAAACAAATATTGCAAATAATTCTGAAAGGAGAGAAGTGGCTTTTGGGTTCACCCTTTTTGTTCTTTGTAGTGGCCATAATTAATTCACTCAGCAAGCATTAACCTTATCACAGCAGCATGTACATGTTGAGTGGTGGTGGCAGCAGCAGCAGCAGCACCCTGCGTGACAGCCGGCTTGTCATCTCACTTCACCCAGCTCCAAACTTTTCTGTTTTTTCGCATAAATGCACTTAAATAAATGTGATGTTAGTAACAAAAACTAAGATTACAGCTTGATTACTGACTTCTCCCCCTCGTGATTAAAGAAGCCATCTCTTCTTCCCAATTGGTATCCTATAGTTCATATAAACACTATTGATTTGATATGTTATATTAATAAATCTGTCACAGCACTGATCCTCTGGGCATAAATTTCACCCAGATTATTTTCCTCATCTATAAACAAAATTCTGTATTACTATAATTATTATTTCAAGGGTGACTATTGCTCTCTGCCACAACAGTTCTTGTATTTAATACCAAGGTGCCCTTTAAACACAAGCCATATCCATGGCAATTTTTTACCTTCACCTTCAAAAAAAAAAAAAAAAAATTTTTTTTTTTTTTTTTTTTTTTTCTCTTTATATAAGAAAAAAAATGTTACGTTTTTCTTAATAAGGTGTTCATGGGGATTTTCCAAGAAAAAATTTGACCAGAGCCCTATGCAGACCTATTTTCAAAGAAAAGAGGTAGATGAAAGGAATTTCAACAAATGTTACAAGTTTATTTCAATCTTGCAACATTTATGTCTACATCATGTGCATACTGACACACACATTACATAATAATAATACATTTCATTTTAAAACAGAAATACTTAAATAGACTGGTCCCCCTCAACAAGGAAGGAAAACTACATGTATGTCAAGAAATCAGAGATTAGTTTGGCATTCTGTTTATATTGTAAACAGGACCCCCACTTCATCTAAAATAATAGAAATTTAATGTTTTTCGATTCAAACAAATTGCCTGAGTAGAGGAAGTTCTGAATACTAGGCAATAAAAATTAGTCAAGAAAATATCATCTATAAGAAATTACTAATTAATATTCATGTCAAAAAGTAAAGGATCGTTTTGACATTTACTTTACAGTTTGTTTTGTTTCAATAGTTATTTTGATTTTATGCTGAAAAAGCTTTATATTTTTCTACATTAATACAACAATCGCGTTCTTTCCACAACATATTTTAAGCTAACAATATTTTAAAGTTTGATTTTGTTTTTGAAAATGTTCCATTGCAATGTATCACTGCTAATAATTCTAGTTATCATAATCTGTTATTTGTCAATAAAATATTTGATTTTTAAGCTTTTTTGTTTATTTTTATCAATTTTTTAAAAGATTTTACATTAATATTACTTTTTATCAAATAAAAAAACAAATTTTGCAAATTCTGGAAAAATTGCTACGGTGCCCTTATTTAAACTCTTCCCTAAAAACAGAGCATCTACTGAAATGTTAGTATCCATTAAAAATAATGTTTAAACAAATTATATACACTACAGTTCAAAAGTTTGAAGCAACCTCTAGAATTAGCATTGGAAGAACTTGACAAAAGAGTGAAAAAAAAAAAAAATGGAAAAAGAGCTCTTGGAGTCATTGAAAAGTATGGAATCAATTAACAAACTTATACTTTGAGAAACTTTTGCAACAAATGCCAAAACATGTGCTACAGTAATCAAGGCTAATGGAGAATATTTTGATGAAAGCAAAATTTATTCATAAAATGCTTTTTTTATCATCATTTTTTGTTTTATCATATTTTTTGTGATAATAAAATTTCTAATAAAAAATTATATCTTACCTTTTTTTTTTTTTAACCATGTATAATAATTTTCTCTTATTTAAAGTACAAACAACTACTTTTGGGGGCCAATTTAAATAACTTTTAAACTGTAGTGTATATATAAACCATTTTGAAAGATTGAAGATGGTGCCTGCATTGATGTATTGTATATCATTTGATGATGCTACAAAATTTAAATCAGTTGAAGATGACATTTTTATTGCACTAATAAAGGTAATAAAATGTCAAGGAGCCTATATTCACCTGTAAAATAATTTATTCAGATATATTGGATATTGTGTTAGTCAAATATCTTTCTATGGCTTATATCGTTTGGATTTATTTATAAATAAACATCTATTTTGGACTTAGTTTGTGAAATAAATCCTGACAGCACCAAAACAATACTATAAGCTGAAATTTATGCAATATATTGCTTATGTAAATATATCCTAAAACTTTTCTCAATATCAATTATTTAATACCAGTTTTATTATGAAAACGTTGATTTGCATAATAAAATCTGATATAGTGTAAAAAATAAATTCTTAAGCCGCAAGACAAAACCTTGCCTTTATTTTTCAATAAGTGTAAAAATGTTTCCTTTCTGGTGTTGCAAAAAAGTTCAGGGAAGTCAAGATGAGAAATGACTTTTTTTAAAGAAAGAAAATCTTGATAGATCTAGTTTTTCATTTGAAGAGATTTGTGAGATATCTGTGGGGCCATGGATGGAAACCAAGAGTAAATTGGAAGTTGATTAGTCTGTCCAAATTTTCTGAAATTTAAGGGCAATAACCTTTATACATGACTTCATTGTTTTTTGTTTTTTTTTTTTCTTTTCTTTTCTTTTCTTTTCAGGAAAACATGACCCGAGATCTGGGTCTAAATGATGCCTATCAGCAGTGCAAGAAGACAGCCCCTAAGGAAAAGAAACCAAAAACTCAAAAAGAAATGAATGCATCTGAAGGAAAAGATGCTAATTCTAAGAAGAAAGATTAAAATATTAAGAGGAAAAAAAAAATTTCTTTTTTTTCTTTTTCATATTTTCATTGGACTTGGCTTCTATTGTTTTATTTCTATTTTTCTGGTGGTGAGAAATTGTAACCATTAAATTTGAAAGCTGTCATCAATCAATTTTTCCATTAAAATATAACCTTGTGTGTTTGATAGCTGAAGTGCTCTAAAAGTGATAGACTCCAACTATAAAGCAATCAATTAATTTTTTTGTTTGATGACAACACTTAAATCCACTGCTATAGAAAAAGAGACCTTAAAAAAATTTGGAATTCATTAGGATGCACCCACCAATTAAACTTTAACCTAAATAACAATTTTGGCTTTACAAAGAAGCAGTAACAGATGTATATATGTTCCACTTTTGGAAATTTGATCTCATCATCATTAATCTTCAGTGTCGTTAGCATTTATAGGATTCATTCTCTCCACCTGCCAATATTTCCAATCTCCAGGAATTTACCTGACAAAGACTTTTACATAAATAAAATAGAACAATCTTTATTTTTCCTGTTGTTAAAATTAAAAGTGATCAAAAGGAGAACATCTTTAGAATTTCTGACCATTTTTTTCTCTAAAGGCTTCATCTGATTTTTTTTCCATATTGATATTTTATAAATTACTTGTCAAAAAATGTATCCTCAAAGTTACGAATGAATTGTCGCTTGCTTCCTCATTAAAATCAAAAGGCTTTGGGTGATAGTAGTAAACTAAATTTTATTTTGCCAGTTGGTTTGATGTTTATAACATCTGATTGGTAACGCAAAAGTCTGAGGCTATATTAAATGTTCCAAGATATCTTACCTATAAAATTAAAAAGTGCAACTTTGGTCAACCTTGTACATGTACTAAGCTTACAATCTAATTAAAGTTATGTCAGATTCATTGGTCTCTGTTCACATATATTCAAATACCCCTGGGAAAGTTATGAATCCATCTCTTCCTTCCCAACTATGGGTTAAATAGTAGCAATTGTATCTGTAAAAGTCAGTGTTCTTAAAAAATTGCTAATGCAATATTCACTTACAAGAAAAAAAAGAATTATTCTTACAAGCCAAAAATGTTTTGGTTTTAAATAACTTAGAAAGTTTAAACTGTTAAAAAAAAAAAATAATCAAAAAACATTGGTCTCTGTTAAGAAATAGCAAAGTACTTAAGAGAAAGAGCTTAAGTCCTAATTCTGTTAGTATGGATGAATGTTCTTGCAAAAGCCATGAAATCTAGCTTCTTTGTTGACTAACCATCTATTTTGAGAGTGTGTGTCTATATATATGTTTATAGACAATAATTGCCAGTTTGTAACATGCCCATCACAAAGAATCCAAGATTTTTTTTTCTACTTGATTTATTGCTCAGTATTCTGCAAACTTAAAAAAGGATGTACCCTAAAATAAAAACAAGTTGCCGCATTATGAGGCATTAAAAAAAGATTATTTAAACAGAATTTTTTAATATATATTTTGATGCTTTAAATATTCCACAATATAAGCAATAAATTTTTTTTTCAAAATTTTGTGTTTGATATTTTATCTTGACAAGTTATTAAATGCTTACCATGCTAATTTCTCCCTAGAATCCCCCCCCCCACCACTGCATTTTTTTTTCTTTTTGAAGGTGCAAAAATCTGAACACTTACTGTTTTAAAATTTGTAACTTTCTTTTTATTGTGTAAAGATTTTATTTTTTTTGTCTACTAATAAAAGAATGGCTGAGTGATATTCTGATGTAATGCATTATGTTTTGCATGTAGGATTTGATGCTGAAAACAAAAAAAAATTAAAACACAAAATAAAAACAAATACATTAACAATTTAACATACTTTAACTTTTATTGCTCCTTGTAGGGTGCAATAAGAAGCAAAATGGCTAAGAAGGATTCCATTTTGTCAAAAAAGCGACATTTTCTTCATATTTACATATGAAAAGACACCAACATTTTCTTGGTCTTTCTTTCACTTGACTAACTTATTTGTTTCTTTGACAAATAGTTATTTCCTTGTTTATAAATAGATCAAATAATTCACCATCAGAAAGGCTATTGTATTTCATATTACTATCAGTTAAACTCTCCAGATCATATAAAAAAATTTAATTTCTAATTTTTAAAAAAATTTTAAAGTTAGGGTTCAGTTTGCTATGTGAATTCATCTCCCAACATATTCAATTAAAAGCTTAAAATTTCCACTTGTTTGTTGATAAACTACATTTTCTAATTAAATCTAAATGTTTCATAAATAAATTTTGATTAAATTAACAGTATTTTATATTTTTTTTAACCCTTTTGTATCTGGTCTTAAAATTTTGACCAGGGGTGTGTATATACACACACACACACACACACCTTCATTTCATGGTTACCCAATTCATCAGGCACAAAAATGGTATATGTGTATTTATTATTAATATATATATATACGTCATAGCTCTTTAACTACATTGAGCACTGTTTTGTTTACACCTTAAATCATTTGCTCATTTTTATATACGTTATCGCACGCATATCTAGTTGCTAATATCTCGTTAGTTTATTCACATTTCTTTCTCTCTTTCTCATATACACACACACATGAAATACAAGCTTACCTTGGTGAAAAACTAGCGATGATTTGAGTGCTGTGCAACATTTAGAGTTGTTTATATTCTGCACTTTGCTCTCCCATGCGTATTTTGAGGGTTTTTTTGTGACCCATTTTATCTCTCAATCCACAGTTTGAAAATCCCTGTGTTAGAGAATATGAGAAAAACTATTATTAAGGAGAAATCTTAATAGATTTTTGCAAACAAGTATTTGAATATGCAATTTCTTAATTAGTTTAGGTTCCCTAGAACTACCATCATGTATTAGGCTTATTAAGTTTTAGGTAAACTGCCTCTTTTATTGATAGTAAACCAATTTTATTCTACTTCTTCACTTTTGTGCTTCTGTTGTTGTTAAAAAAAAAAAAAAAAAAAAAAAAAAATTATGATCAGCTGTCTTCACTTTTCTATGATTAATATTGATTACTTTCCTTCGTAGACTAATGAACTTTTACAATAGAACCACTTGAGAAAAATTTAAAATAACTTAATTTGGTTTAAAAGAAAAAAATTCTTAAAACTTTAAATTTTTTTTTTTTTTCCAGGATTTTATATTTATAAAAAAAACAGACTTCATACCACAAATTTAGTTTATTTTTTTTTTCAATGTAGCTTCTATTCCAGAAAATAGAGAGAACACTAAAAGTACAGGAAGAAGATAACGATTGATTTTCAAAAAAAATATCAAACATAACTGGAAAGCAAGAAGCTGAAAAAGTTCCACAGACAACAAGTGCAACAGAAGAAACTGTTAGCATAAAACTTAGTTACATCTCGCCATTTCAACTGTAAGATGACAAGACCTTTGCTGCCAATCAAGTATTAAACTTAAATTCATAAAGTCTAGGTACCAAAGAGGAAAGTTCATCAGAGCAATCATCATGAAATTTTTTCTAAAAAGATACAGGGAAGCTAGGTTATAACAGTGGGAAAGTGACTGAAGCTGAGATGCCAGGTCTGGACCAATAACATTGCAGATTCTTTGGATTTTATCAAGTATTGCTAAATACATAGCAGAAGCACCGGACTAGATGTGGCAGCAATATTCAATGCATGGATGAATGGTAGACCTATAAATGTGTCAGATTCAGGCTGAAAAATTTTATTTCTTCATGCTGTTGTATTTAGGTATTCAGTTACCCAGAATTTTGAACTGTCCTAACATTTTTTCATGCCTGTCCCTAGGTGTCTGAATAATTGCAGAAATACTGTAGATCAGTGGTCCCCAGTCATTTTGTGTCACAGACTGATGTCATGAAAGAAATTTTTTCCATGGATCAAGAGTAGGGGTCAGTGTTAGTCATCCACATAAGAAAGCACAATAAGCAAGACTGCAATAGTCAATAAAATGGGAAAAAAAGATTCTTATTCTTTTTGTGCAAATGGTCCAAGGCTGATTACTTTCAGCTCAAAGAAATTCTCTCCTTACTTGTGAGTTTTGATAATACTATCTGTTGGATAGTAATGTTTTTACTTGGTTAAGTTTATAATCATCAACTATGTTTTGGATATCATATGCATATATCTTCATGCTCTCGATTTTACTTACTTTGTCATGTTTAGTATCTCCTCATCCTTGGTAGGACTGATACACCCCCACCCCCACTGTATTCTTTAAAGCACCAGATATAACCAACACTCACTTTTGTCTTATTGCATTATGGACCTCTGTAGTTGGGAGAGGGATTGGTTTTCCTTCCCTTAGACAGCCATGTGTTCCCAAACTAACAGGTTCCATCTATCTAGACTTGTGAATTCAGAGTTTTCCTTCTACAGTATTTGCCAGACAAACCTGAAAAGCTTAGTCTGAATTATTGGATTAAATAATAGAGCAAACTTGGCCTAGTTATTCAGAGTTACTAACCACTACACCATCTATACATCTATTTGTATTGTGGTAGGTGATCATCAGAGGAGTAGTGGATAGCAGTTCAAATTGAAGAATCAGAGAGCCAAGTTCGAATTCGAGTCTAGTTCATTATATTCACTTATGAGCTAATACCCTTGGGAAAGGTATGTATTCATCAGTTTTCCTCCCAACTTCAGGTATCAATATCTATCAGGATTAGGTCCTATAGCCTTGGTTGGCACCTAGTGTAGGAGAAGGAAAACTTTAAATTCAACCCAACCTGGAGAGGGTTGGCCTCCATCAGATGATCTTGACCAAGAAACATCACTGTTACAGCCCCTACAACTCTTATGGGTTTACGAGTATTGTGATCAAATGTAATCTATAAAGGCATGAAAGAGAATCATAAGGTCATGGATCTTCAAAATTTATCACAAGCAGATGGTCATAATCATGTCTAGAGGACCTAGCAGACAAATGAACATCATGCTGACATTCTTGCAGTGATTACAAAGAGTGATGTTCCAAGTCCTATATGTGGAATGTTGGGTGGGTCTCAAGCTGGCCTTAATCATTATTGAAGGAACAAACCATCAATTCACATATTGAAATTGTCAAGAGTCCATATAAGAATGGGATTCAATATTCAAAGATGATATCTAGGAAACAAAAAAATCTGTTGAAATTGAAAGAGAAGAAAAGTTAACAGAAACAAAGAAAGGCTGACAGGGAAAACTGTCAGCATGTCAAATTTAAAAACATACTTTTCTGTTTGTCATTCATGTAATAGAATCTCTTTTATGTCTTTACAGGCTTACGACTACATCATGTTGAAACACTGGTTGGCTGTACAATCACCAAAATTAAGCAACACTGAATCTAGTCAGTACCTAAATGGGCTAAATTCGATGCATGGGTGGCGTAATGGACAATGGCTCAGAATTGTTAATCAGAAAGCCAAGTTCAAATTCCTGTTGGGTACATAATATTCACTTATACACAAATAACCTTGGGAAAGGTATGAATCCACCACTTCTCCAAACTATGGGTTAATAAGACTTCTATCACTAAACCATTACCTAAAAAAAAAAAAAAAAAAAAAAAAAAAAAAAAAAAATCTTACAATTCAAAAATATTTTCTGGCTTTAAATAGCCTGCAAAAGTTTCAGAAGCTGTAAAAAAATGAACCAAACAATCAATTACATCTATAAAATTCAAGCAAGACCTCTATTTTCTAAAGTTCTTTTTGCCAGTATGCTAAGTTCCCTCAAATTTCTTCATCTGGCCAGAATTATTCTTATAGGCTAATATTTATTTTAGGTCATCTTTGAAAATACTTTTTTATGGCTTAATTTTGACAAGCCAGTCAGTTATATGTGATACATGCTTGGATGGTCACGTCTCTTCCAATTCATGACTGACTAGGCCGATTTTCCTGCGGTATTTTTCCATTTCTTTCTGCAGTAAATTGGTTGCCAACCAAGGCTAGAGGACCCAGTCTCTCCTGCTATTCAACCCAGAGCTTTTTGAAGATTCATAACTTTCCCAAAGAGATTTGCATATAAGTGAATGTAATGAACCTGACTGGAATTCAAACTCAGCTCTCCAATTTCTCATTTCAAGCCAATATATATTACACCACAAAAACAAACACAATGAATTAAAAAGAAAAATGAACCAAACTAAACTAAAATTAACAGAAACACTGTTTTATATGGCAATTTTTAAAGCATGGAATAAGAATAACACAGATGAAATATTTAAAATACTTTTAAAAATTGTTATGCAAATTAAATATTACTGCTAATGCTGTAAACAAGATGTTAGTAATATGTATAAAAAACTGATAGTAAATTTATTGACTCTTCTTCTACTGATACTGTAGGGGAAACAGACAAAATTTTGTGTAAGATTATTAATGTATAGAGGATATGTTATTCAAATGATTTCAAGGTCGACATCTAATAGATTTAATTCATTTATAAATATTTACATTTGCATAATAAAACTTGACACCCCCCTCCCCAACAACAAATTATTTCTTCATAAGGTTGTTATAGCTAAAATTCACATGGCATATTAAAAAACGGGTTGTGTTGATTACCCCACATTGTCTATCAGGATTTTTGCTAAGTGGCATTCTATTCAGAACTAGATAAAGACGACATGTAAACGCTCACCCTCTGTTTTGCTCTACAATGTTGTGACATAGGGATTTGCCTTTGTCAGGAGAGATTTCTTTCTTTAGGCAAACCAACCAGTTAATTTCAAACAAATCATGTAGATATCACACTATAGCTAAGTATCTAAATATGTTGAGTCCTCATTTCTTCTTTCTTTAAAAAAAAAAAAAAATAAATAAATAAATAAAAAAATAAAATAAAATAAATAAAAAAACTATCTGTACACATCCTTATTATAATTCTGCTTGCCCCTGATTTCATTTGTTCGTATGACTGTTACACCTTGCTAATACCTCATAAATGGACTATTCCATTTTGAATGTGTGAAAACACAAAAATTACATTAGAGATGCTACTTTGTTTCAATTAGAAAATGAAAGAAAAGTCCTTAATGTCTGTTTCAGTAAAATGGAAAAAGTTCTCAAATTCAATCTTTTCATTTGTATCCCCTTACTTCTTAAAATAATGACCAGCATTTATATTTATAATTATTACAATATTTTGTTACAATAAGTTGTTAAGCTCAAAATATTTAACGATGTGATAGGGGAAATTTTTATGGATATTTTGCCATAGAACTCGCCATGAGCTTATTCAATCATTAACTGAAGAATTAAGATTCATCAGAATATTGAAATAGGAAAACAGTCAAATTTTAACGTGTCTTTCTAGTCTTTGTGAGCTGTGGTTCAATATAAAAATACATCCATAAAATTCCTCTAAAATTTTGAAGGTCTTCATCCTCATCAGCAACAAGTTGTAACTTCTCCCTTTACATACCGGTGACCAACAGAAACTTTGTTTATTAAAAAAAAACAAAAAAAAACTCTAGCAGCTTTTTGCTACAAGACATCTATCCTGAAAATTTTCTCATCGGTTGGTTAATAATAATTTTGTAAGAACACCGATTTGAATAATAAAAATGCAACACACCAAATATGTGTTTCTGTTTAACTGAGAGCAAACACTGGACTCCTCCCTCTAGGCTTTATCTTTACAATAGTCAGATTCAACCCCAAATTATGTATTTCTGCCATATCTGGGCTGGAGATGCTCAATGCTAACTTTCTAGCGTTGAGAGAATTCAAAATTGTTTATGCAGTCCTGTGGGGGAAGACTTATTCTCCAATCTGCAGCTTCTTTCCCCACAGACTCAACATTACAAGCCCATCACTACTCTATCGTTATTTCCATGGCAAATGTTCAGATAAATTCCATTCTTTCATGCCATCAGCTCAGACCTTTATAGCTAGGATATGCCATGCGTATCCTATCTATAAAGTCAAAACACTAATTTCCTGTGTTCCAAAAGTTACAAGCAGATAGTTTTCCTCCAAACTCTAAAAAATGATGCTTTGTGGAAGAGACTCCCATGTGAATGTTTCCATGAAGATGACAGTCATAACCTCTTTAAGTCTAGGGTCAATCATTATCCAGCCTGTTAATCTTTACACCTTACCACCTTGTTTCATCATTACTATTATAACAGTAACTCTACCTTGAGTGGCTCTCTAGTGTTATATATGCACTTTGGAAGATATCATTCTACAGGTTTATATTGCACACAAACACTCATCACTTGTCCAAAGGTAGAATATGTCCTAATTCCTGATCATTGCAAAATGTCACTTAATCTTCTGAATGACACCACTGAAGATGTGCATGACAGTGTTGTGACCTAAGCAGAAACGTGGTGAGAAGCTCAAGTACTTTTTTTTTTTTTTGAGCAGGTTGCCTGATCTTTTAATATGTGAAAGGATAATTGTTTGAAGAAATGGTGTTAACATTTTCATTAATCTATGGGAAGCACTACCATTTTCAGATATGGTGGATCACACTAGAATGCTTGATTCAGCTTTTTCAATAGACCATAAAATGTGGGTAGAGTCCAAACCTTATGAGCTACCCAAAACACACAAAGCAGGCATTTCAATTTGACCTGCCCTATGTGTAATTGGTAGTGCTTCCCACAGAATAATTAAATTTTAACACTATTTCTTTGAACAATTAGCTTGTATATTAAAATTATTTATAAAATATTATTCACACACACACACACATATATATATATATATATATATATCCAAAACAAGTTTGTTAAATTCAACAAATAAGGCCTGGCTGTTTCATTTTTTTTTTTTTTTTTTTAAACATATATTGGGATCAAAATCATTGTTAAACTATCCAAAGTTCATGCTTTGGCTTTTCAAGTACTTCTGACTCTCATTCATCAAGAACTGGGTATGGTCAGTATGGTAGGCAAGTTTTGGTGGCTACATCCTGGAATATTATTATTTAGTTTTTTAAAAAGAGGGATTCAAATTAGCATTATCTAGTTCCATGTAACAGCATTACACATGACATGACTATGCACCAATATGAATCCTGGTACTAGAAAAAGAAAAAATGACAACAGAAAGAAAACATGATCACCCAGTTCTTAATAATGACTGAAATGGTCAAAAGTGTAAAAAAAAAAAAAAAAAAAAAAATTTCTGACAGCTTATAAATAATTTTCACTAGAATGGACAATATTTTATTTGAAATTTAGAATAAAAATAAAAAAATAGACAAACCAGTTGAATTTAAAACTTGTTTGGATATATAATTTCAGTAAAATAATGGTGTAAGAAACATTTTCTAATTTGTATTTTCTAAAGATTTTATTTGCTTTAGAAAAGGAATTATTTTTATGCTTTCATACCCCTATTAAATTTCCAATAATGTTATGGATTATGGCAATTTTTTGGCATTTCCATTTCATATGGAAAATTGCTGAAAATAAAAATAAAATTGACATTTTTGTTTGTGAAATCTTGTTTAAAATGTGACTTATTTCATTTTTATTCTTATCAAATACATCTTTAAAAGAGCATGCCTCTTAAACTGTTCTTTGAAAAGCATTTATTATTTCTCTCCTTCACCTGTTCAATTTCAGAAGAATTACTCTCATTAACAATGTTTTTTTCTTCCCACCATTCATCATTCCCAGATTTTTTTCTCCTTTTGGTTTAAATATCTTTTATCTTTAAGTGTATATTGTCATCATCAAGAAATGTGCATGGAGCGAAACAATCAGAAGCACCAGCTTTCAAATGTTTATCATCATTAAAATAATAACTGTAATTATAATTCTTGTCTACTTGTCCTTCTTCGTTTCGCTCTGCCCCCGATCACCATCATCGTCATCTGCCTCATCTTCATCCTCATCGTCATCATCGTCGTCATCTTCAGTAAGGTCCTCTTTGTCAACTAGTTCAAATCCTTCTTGGTCATCACTTGGTTCACTTTCCGTGCCACCACCCCCACCACCCTGTTCACCCTGGGCCTTCTCTTCATCCACATTTATCCCTGTTCTTGCCATTTCTTCAGCTGTTGTTACCTCTGTTATTGCCTTTGAATCACTGGAGCAAAGGTTCTCACCATTGCTATTGTTGGCCCCAGAGGACTTGGTAGCCTCTATGTCATCTTTGTCACTTCCCTTTCCTTTTCTGTCACTGTCTTTTGGTTTGGGGGAGTACGTTTCATGTTTGTAGAGTGGCAGGAATGAATCTATGAAGCCAACATCCTCATTAAGGTTGGGCAGAAACCAGAAGTGGTGTTTGCCCAGAGTACACATCCAGATTAAACAAAACAGAACCAAACGAACTGAAAAAGAAAGAAATAGGAGGAAAATCAAGTTTAATAAAAAATGCCTTTAAATCGCTTTAAAAGAAAAAGAAAAAAAAAAAAGCTTAAAATCCTAAATTGATTGTTTTCCAGAAATCAATAATAAATAAGAAAGGACAATAGAGAATAAATTAATCACAACAGTACACACACTATTCTTAAAACAATGTAATTAATAACATATCAACACCAGACAAGAAAAAAAAGAAAAACTTTCAATACAAGTCACCAAAATCACTGGCCAAGCCATGTTTTTGGGATTAAGCCACAGGTAGTGAATTGGGATTGATTTGAAAACCCCAGTCCTGCTAAATGTTGAATTAACTTTATTTATAATAGTTGTCCAAAAAGTTACTCAAATCTAGCTTCTATTTGATAATCATGGCCAGAGTGTACAACAGAATCCTCAGAATATGTTTAAAGAAAGCTAAAGCGAAAAAAAAGAAAAAAAAAAAAGAAAACTTATGGAATTCTCTAATGCAGGGATTCTCTATGTGGACCCTTAGACCCACAATTGGGCCTGAGAAATTTAAAACTTGGGCCTGAAGTTGGGCCAAAGAAAATAGGTGGGCTTTGAAATTCTATTTTTTCCCCATTGGCATAAAATTATGAAAACACAAACTGCTTTACTTTATTTTTAAAAGCAAATAATTCAGAAATATTTGTAAATAAAATTTATTTCCTGTTAAATGGAATTACTGTGTGTGCGCTTATATAGGTCTAAAATTTTTCACATCAAAAAGGGGCCACAAAAGAATCTTGAGAAACAGTGTTCTAATGGAGAATAAGTGTTAACATTTCCTGCAGGTTACTTGACACAACAAACACAAAGATGCAAAATGTGCAAACTAGAATGTATAATGTTACAGAGAAATTGTTTAATGTGTTAGGATTTAAGAATAAATTTAATTTTCAAGTTAAACCAGATGAGCACCTAGTTTACAACTATTTAAATATTTTTTGGTGGGTTTGATAAATTTAATTATTGTATTAAAATTGTAAGAAAAACTAAGATTTAGTTAAAAATTATCAAAGTATACTGACCTACAAAAAGGACAAGAATGAACGCTAAGAAGACAGCACCACTGAGACTCAAATAATAAACTCCTAATCTGACTTCTTCTGGCCACAATGGGAACAGGCACAAAGCAATGGCACCAAGTACTGAAAGAAAAGAAACAATATCTTTAAATGAGAGAATAAAAAAGATTTTTTATAAAGGATTGATAGTGTTTTTATTTTTTTTAATTATACAGCTTAATCATTTTAAGGTTATTTAAAGGCAGTAAATAGATTTTAAGAATATTTGTGAGATAACAATTTACTAATACAAGTCCTACTAATTAATCCATAACTGAAGGGAGAAGAGGTGAATTCATACCTTCCCAAGGATAATTCTGCATAAATTAATATAATAAACCCAACTGGAATTGGAACTTGGTTCATTGATTTCCAATTCCAAACCATTATCCTTCTTTCTTTTTTTTTTTTTTTTTATAAAGGAATAATATAATCTTTCTATGAGGAAAAAAAAAAAAAAAAATCATTCTTGATTAGAAAATGAAATAAGTTAAAGACAAAACAAGAAAAACACAAAAGAGAAAACAGTGACTTACCCATCAATAGACCAATAATAAATGTTTTCAATGGGACAGGATCAAAAATCCAAACATAGACCTACAAAAAAAAATTAAAAAATAAAAAATAACACGTTGACTACCAGATGTCAATTATGAAATCTGACTTCAAATGTCAATTTTATAATAGCCACCTTAGGTAATAAAAGAATTTTTATGAGTTGATTTATAACTTTAACGGAAGTCTTAACATTGTTTCTCATTAAAAGTATCACTGCGAATAAAGCTAATGTTCATGCCGGCTGATGAAAATCTATCAGAAAAAGTCAAGTATAATCAGCATCATAATAAAAAGCCCCTACCACAAGTTATCTTGTGGTTAGGAGTCAATGTGCGAAAATGCCTATTTGAAATTTTATTGCTGAATCAAACGGAATTCACGAGCCACAGTTAAATGGAGAAAACTTGAGTGTACATGACTATTGCAGATTTGTTTGATCATATATTCAACCCCACCTGAACAAAAAAAAAAAAATGAAGGAAAAAAAAAAAAAAAATATATATATATATATATATATATATATATATATATATATATATATATATATATATATATATATAAAAACATCCCCCAAAAGTCTTTAAGTATACAAATAGAAAAATGCCATAAGAATTTTTGTCATTAACAAAAAAATCCAGATGCCATGCATTTAACGGATGTCAGACATAACCCCTTTTTCAAACGTAACTAATAACTGATACAACAAAAGTTAATAAAATGAACAAGCAACCACCCCTTGTCTGGATGAATGGATTTCTCTGTATCCTTGGAAATTGTAAATTATCATTTTTGCCATGCCTTTAAAACCCAGTAAATTTAAAAAGTTACTCCAAAATTCCCTTGAGGATGAAATGGAACAAATGTCTTTAATTCAATTACAAAATTAAATTCTAAGCTTTTAGCTTCCATTTTTGAAACATGGTTAGAACAGTGTAGCGAAAAAAAAACAAAACATTTTAAATCAGTTAATTTATAATATTAATGGTCTGTAAATTTACATTGTAAAAATAAAAATATCTACAAGAACACTGGATTATATATCTTACTGTTATTTCTTTTTATTATATATATATATATATATATATATATATAAAATTATTTATACATTATATGCACGGTACTTATTAGAAAGTGCTCAATATCAGAGATAGAGCTAACATATTTGGTTGGATAGATGTGAGTTTGTGACCCTGGGTGTCACGCTTTTGCAATCGTCAGACAAACTGATTAGCTTTTTAAAAATTTGGGTTTATGTAGATTGCATGTATTGGTGTTATTATGGGAGTGGGGGGGAGTGTCGTGATGTCATCGTGCTAACGCAAACATAGATGCATGTCTACGATGAGGTACGCAGAAAACACATACACACTTGGTCGTTCACTGGGACTCATACATATATAAACATGTGGACAGTTTGGGATTTGTCATATGTATGTATATGGGTGGTGTTGTGTCTATACACACACATTTGTATGTTGAAATTCAAAGATTGGAAGTGTAGCAAAAATGTCTCGTGAATGTATACATGTCAGCAATTAGAGCATTTTTCTATTTTTTCACTGAATAATATTTCCTCGCATGCACGTATATACGTGTGGTGAGGTCTGTGTAAAATTATGATAGGTAAAAATTACTATTATTTTTAAAAAAGTTTACTTGTTATTATTTTAAAGCTGGTTATTTGCTTGTTTTTGATGACTGTGTATATGTAACTGGTAGAAATTTTGGTTTGTAATCCTTATTGGATATTTTTATGGTGGTATTAAATATGCTGGGAGAGGGGGTAGTTTACGTTAATAATTATGACGGGTTTATATGATAATAGTAGATGTGATAGTAATGTGTAAGGGGGTTGGTGGCAATGATAATATAAATTGCTAATAGTTATTGTAAATTGGTAGCAGTGATTAGTAATGGGAGAAAAATAAAAAACAATAAATGTAATTATTGTGGTGCTAGCTTGAACTAAAGAGTGATTGTTGGTGTTTTATTATATATGTGATGGTGATGGACTCTCCTGTCAAGTTCGATATATGAGGTTTCGATGACCACGAATTGATTATCTGCCAGGTATGACTTTTGAAACCATTCAAGAATTGCACAAAAGACCACAAACAGTACAGGAGAATGTATTGTATCCAAGTGCAGCAGGAACACTGTTAGATGTCTTATTTTGCTTTCTTGTTTCATGTAGTTGACTGATGGTTACTTCTCAGTGCAGCTATATCAATGTTGTACTTCTTTAGCTCCAATGCAACCAGTGCTGTTTTTCTTTCTGGTGCTGAGTTGTTGTCCTGAAGAGTTCGTACATTCCAAGTGCCAACAAGAAGTTGACATTGTTTCGTAGAGTTTTTCACAGTAGCTGGATATGTGTGGAACTAATTAGATGTAGTTGTCAGAAAACCAACACAATGATTTGTTTCAAGTGGTGAAGGCTTATGTCAGACCATCCACACTTTTTGGATCTGTCGATAAAAAAAGTAACGGTGCAAAACGGAAACTCTGAATGACAGTGCTCAGGTGTTATTATCGGAATTTAACCTCTCCGGATCACAGTCAATATCAGCCAATACACACTTCTCGGCAGACACATGCAATATAATGACCAGGTTAAGCTGTCATGAGTTTTCCTTGCCATCTGAGCTCTTTTTATCGTGAAACCAACACTAAAAGAATTGTTAACCAAAACTCAGAGAGACTCCTTTTACCCTCATCAAGGGCTGCTAGCCCATGCCAGTTCTCAACCTGGTACTTTACATAACTCCATGGGATATATATTTTATACTGGTTGTCGGAGTAAACGGATTGTCATCAATGTGCTAATATACTTATAACGTATAAAATTATTATCAATTATATGAGAATATTTTGTTATTATTACTATAATAATAATGATATTATTATTGTTGTTGTTGTTGCTGCTGTTGTTTTTAAAATATTTTAAAGGTAAATAATAATACAAAATTGACTAGTAGTAAAACAAACAAAATAACGTTATAATTGGGTATGCTTTGTCAACAAAATTTTGCAATTAATAAATAAGAAAATGTAAAGGAATAAAATTCATACCAAATGTTATTAAAATAATCTTTGAATATAAATAATAATAAAGAAATCGGCAATAACGCTGATGTTGGAGTACACGGATGCATTTTTTTGTTCAATGTCATATTTAAAGGAAAGTCTTGATTGTTTTACTTTTAAGCATCCATTATTCTTATATTTTTCTTTATTCATTATATTATATTTGTAAAGTTATTATTTATTTATGGTATTTAACATACATGTTTTTATAATCTTTTGTTCATATTTGTTTATCTTTCAAGTAAGTCGTGGCATACAATTTTTCTTTTTATTAAAAAAAAAAAAAAAAAAAAAAAAAAAAAAAAAATTGTTTAGCAAGTGTGAGGATATTTTGCTAAGAGTTAAATATATTAAGAATATTTAATGTTCTGTATTTGTTTAATTAATTATAGTGGCATAATTCTAATTTATTTATATTTAAGCCTAAGATTTATTTATCTGTTGTTTTTGTGAAAGTGGTTGTAATTTTCAGAATTAGAGGAAAGCATTTTTTATCATTTTTTTTATCTTTGAGATGTGTGTGTGTGTAAAAACTTTTTTTTTTCTTAACTTCTGTTTTGTAAATATATGTTGCAAAATAAAATCCTTACATTTACCTTGATAAAGTCCCCCAGGGGCTGAAATTTATCAGGAAATAAATGTTTTCCTTTTGTCTATTTACACACACACAATAACAGAATATAACATCTTGTTTATGTGGGTGATTATTTTTTATGAATAAAATGTGGGTGGGGTGGGGTGTTGACTAAATATTAACAAATATAAAAGAGAAGCTGACCACTAAACAAATGGCAAATTGCTTTGATATACTGACCTCATCACCATCTATAAACCGCTGATCATCAGGCATACCAAGTTTGAGTTTTTTCTCTTTCTTCTTTTTATCTTCTTCCTAAAGAGAAAATATTGCAATGTATATAAAGATATAAACTGCTGCATTGTGCAGCATATTCTTAAGAAAAAGACAAAGAAAAACCAAACAGAAAATGGGCCTGGGTATAAAGACATTGTAAGACATCAATCGATTAAAAGCTGAGGGAAGGCTAACATCAACAAAACAAAATGTAGTGGGGAGGAGAAAAAACCATGTAGGGAAACATCAAAGGAAAACAAAGTGAGAGAAGGAGAGGAAGAAATAACCAATTAAAAATGGGAGACTGCACAAAAAAAAACATCCAGGGCAAGGGAGTAAAAAAAAAAAAAATTAAAAAAAAAGTAAGGAGGTAGGATACAACCAAATAAAAATAATGAATTAAATACAATTTTCTATTCATATTAAAATTTCTTTTTATAATGAATCTTTCTAATGATCCAACTAAAGTGAAAGTTAAAATATGGAATTTTCCAAAACCTCACTTTAGAAAATTCAACTTCTTATATATATATATATATATATATATATAATATATATATATAATATATATATATATATATATAATATATATATAATATATATATATATATATATATATATATAATATATATATATATATATATATATATGAAACAAAAAACATTTGTTCAATTTCAGTTTACTTTTAATTGACAATAGCAAAAAAGTAAATCTAGTGCCCACCTTCTTTTCTTCTTTTTCATCTTTCTTTTTTTCTGTGTCATCTGTTTTTTCTCCTTCTCTGTCACTTTCTTTTTCTTTCTTGCTTTTCTTGTCTTTTTTAGATTTCTTCTCCTGAAAAATGAATAAAATCAACATTAAAAACATACAAACAGCAATATTACCAAAACTAGTTTATCTGCCCTGTATATCAGTTAAGTGCCACTTGGACAATCATGTCTCTTTCAATTCATGACTGACTAGGTAAAAGATTTTCCCGCAGTATGCTGCTGTTTCTTTATATGGTAGACTGGTTGCCAACTAAGGCTATAGGACCCAGTCTGTCCTGCTATTCAACCTATAGCTAGGAGAAGAGATGAGTTCATATCTTTCCCAAAGATATTTGTGTATAAGTGACTAATGAACTCTACTGCAATTCAAACTCTGCTCTCAAATTTCACATGCCGAGCCATAATCTACCACACCATGCTGCACATCCTTGTGTATGTGTGTGTGTGTATATATATATATATATATATATATATATATAAAAAATGCCCAAATTTAATTTTGTAAGTGCATATTATTTGCTTGAGTAATCTAGTGTTTTATTTGTATAATCAAACCACTTATTACTATAAATTAATATATCTATATAATTAACTATATTGTCACATGTAAGAAAGAAAATGTTTTAAATTATTCAAGGTAAATATATTCAAAAATGTTAGCATGAAACAAAATAAATAATTGATGCATTAGCAGCCTAATATTCTCTATTTACTAACGAGATATTCCAGTGTTAAGGTAACAGAATACATATTTGCTTACTGGCATTGAGTAATGCCTCCTGTTACTACAGCAACGGAATATCTTATTACTAAGAAAGGGAGATCATGGTGTGGAATTAATAAACACGTTACATTATATTTTATATTATCAAATAAATGCTTATATAACAACCACATTATAATTCACTGACCCAACCTAGTATAAATCTGAACAAACAAAAATTTTTTTTTGATCCTTCTTTATCAGGTTGAGAACTTTTCAGAATGTCCTTGTATGTATGTATTAGAACACATAAGCAATGTTATACAAACATTTGTTAATGCCATTTTAGCAGATGGCAGGGGTTTCCTTTATCTTAATAACATATCCCTAATCTATAAAAGAAAATCAGAAAAATACATTTGTACATTTTGAAAAAGAAATTTAGTTGATAGTAATAAGAACAATATTTAAAATACGTACAACAAAATTTAATAAAATATTAGGTTGTCCCAAAAGTTTGTAAACACTTGCAAAAAATTGAAATTTTACTCGCCAAGTAATAACAAAAACAACAAAAATTATTCCTCAAAATAAAGACCATCATTTTCCAAGACTTTCTGCCATCGATCTGCAGGCTTTCGGATCTGGTGAAAGTACCATTCAGCTGGCTTCGAATCAAAGAATTCTTGACACGCTTCCTCAACTTCATCAAATGAGTCGAATCGGCAGCCCTTCAGAAAGTGTTGCATTGAGCAGAAAAGGCCGTAATCTGATGGAGCATAGTCAGGACTGTAGGCTGGATGTGGCAGAACCTCAACACCGTCCAGCTCTTCAAACTTGTCTTTGGTCTTCCTGGTGGTGTGTGGCTTGGCATTGTCCTGCTGCATCAAAGCGCGCTTTCGGTTGATCAGAGCCGGGTACTTTTGCTTCAACTTTTCATAGACCCGCTCCAGTTGCTGACAGTAAAATTCGGCACTGATGGCACGACCATTTGGAACCAACTCAAAATGCACGATTCCTTCAAAGTTCCAAACGCACAACATGACTTTCTTGCCGAATCGATCTAGTTTTGGAACCAACAGTGTCTCTTGCCCTTTTTGAACACATCGCTCATCTCGATTGTGCTGGATTGTGTTACATAAAAATTCAATTTTTCGCAAGTGTTTATGAACTTTTGGGACAACCTAATAATAAACAATGAAAGCTTCAAAATTAACAGAACAATTATCACCATACACCTTAATAAAAGTTATGTGATGGACAGAATCATTTTTTTTCTTGTTAAGTAAAAATCTTTTCAATTAAAAGAAAGTACTTCTTGGCTTCTCTTTGTGTTTACTCAAAGAGCTGAAGTAGTGATGCTTTAATTATAAACCACAGTAACAGAGATGTCATACTACAGATGGATATCAACCATAGACAGAATATGTAAACAATGAAAAAAAAAAAAAAAAAAAAAAAAGAAAAAAAGAAAAGAAAAAATTTTTTTTTACAAAAATACTATCAAAATCTTTATATAAGGCCTATCTGAAAAGCAATGGGACTGGGTGCGCTGTATGAGTTCTGGGCAAAAGAGAGATAAGAGGACTGTGTTATGATCGAACATGATATCTTGGGAGTATAAACTATAATCTTAGCTTACTGCAACTATTGCAAAAAAAATCTTAGCTTACTGCAACAATTGCAAAAAAAAAAAAAAAAAAAAAAAAAAAACATGCTTTTGTGACATTACAAATCATGGCTTAAGTCTTATAAGCAGGTGCTTTGTTGTGGTTAAGCACCACAACAAAGCACCTGCTTACAACACTGAGCATCTGGCAGTTCCTGGCCAAGAAGAACATCAGTATACTGGAACAACCTCCCTATTCACCTGATCTTGCTCCATGTAACTTTTTTTTCCATTTCCACAAGCTCAAGTGGATCATCAAGAGGACCCATTTTGAATGTGTGGAGAACATTTAAGAGGGTCGTAATGACAGAGCTGAGGGGCATCCAAGAAGAATCCTCCCAGCAATGCATAGAAGTGTGGCAGAGAAGAATGGAAAAGTGCATTACACTCTGAGGGGAATACTTTAAAGAGGAAATCCTTTGTTGTTTGTGACACCAATCCCATTACTTTTCAGACAGACCTCAAGACACTGCCACAGTACTAAACCTCATAATGCCTTGGGACTTCAGGTCTGGTTACATAAAGGCTTGTACTAAAACTTACTTCTTCCAAGTTGGTTTCTTCTTCACTACCCGCTTTGATTTTCTTTTTTGGCTTTGTCTTTTCAGATTTCTTTTTTTCTATTCGAATAGCTCGATGGAACAGACCCTTCACTAGTAATCTGTGTAAATAGGAAAGAATTAAAATAAACAAATTAAACAATTGATAACATTAATTTAAGGATACATAGGCCATCAATAAGTCAGTGAATTTTCTTTGTCAATGCACTCAATTCAGTGAATATTAATTTCAAATCTAGCTATGAAATTATTACTCTACCTTGACAAATAGAGAACAAGATTAGCAACAAGGCAACCATGACAATGTCTACAAGTTTGGGCAGATTTGAATAAAATGTTAGCAAGCTTATGTTTTTTTTTAATTATTGCTATTATTATTATTAAATTAAATGAAGATAGATCAATTACAAGATTACTAAAATTAGGCACAATAATATACAGCCTGGGCACTTTTTAGCACCCACTTCCATAATTCCTTCTTAATGATATACCTCTGGAACAGCAAAAACCGTGGTGGTCCTGAAGAGACAATATAGAAGATGTAATTCAATATTGCATGCATGCACACACACACACACACACACACACACACACACATTTACATACAGGGTGCTACAAAGGTAACGCCCTTTTTTTTTTATTTATTTATTAACTTTTATTGAACAAAAATAAATCATGGTAGTTTAAGATGGATTAAGATTAACTATGGCTTATGTTTGCAGGAATGGTTAAGTTTTAATTTCAAGCTTAGGTCGATAGGACAAATGTGGAGCAATTGAGTGACCATCAATCACCAAACCAAGCACCACCAGACTTTTTGTGGGGTGTATTTAAAGATCTTATCTACAGGATTAAGCCAAAAACAATTCCTGATTTAAAACAAGTAATTTCTGATACATTTTCTGAAATTAATGTAGAAATGGGTCAAATGGTTTGTAGAAATGTTGCTGATCAGGTTCAGCGTTGTATTGTTACATTTACATTTTGGAGCAAGAGGAAGAAAATGTTTGTCTTTTTATAGACTTAAACATTACTACCTAACAGGTGCTTGGCAAAGCTAAGTGGAGTAATCCACACATACCACATAAAAATTCTTTTACAGTTCATTTTTAATTGCTTGTAAGAGCTCAGGTTATTGATATTGTTGACTAACAACGTGGCTTGGTTTCATCTGGTTTGATATTCCCAGACTATAAAATAAGAAATCTAATAAGAGGAACAAGAACTGTAAACAATGAACAACTGTAAAAAGGTACTTAGAGAATATTCAATCATTGTTAACTTATTTTATTTTGTTCAGTAGATAATAATTATTTACACTCTAAGAGAATATATATATATAAGAAAGCAAAAATAAAATAATCCTTGATAATGGCTAACAGTATAGCCAAAAGCACTCCGACATAACATTTGGACAATTTACACATAATTTAAGTCTCTGTATTTTACATATATGTATTGCTAATATTTTTTTTTTCTAAAAAAACTGATAAAAATATTAAAATCTGCTTTGTTCATTTCAATTGTTAAATATAGAAAACAATTTAGAAACTAATTATTTCAATTATAGAAATAAAAAAAGCATGCTCTAAATGAATGGCAATGTTATTTAAAGTTAAAATATTTTGAATTGTAAATTTTTTTGAGAAAAACTTTTCCAGATACAAATTCTATCATTTAACCATAGCTAGAGGGAGGAGATAGATTCATACCTTTCCTAAGGGTATTTGTGCATAAGTGAATGTAACGAGCCTGACTGAAATTTGAACTTGGCTCTCAGTTTTCTTATTCCAAGCTGCTAGCCATTACCTGCACATCTGCTCTTAATGAAATTATATCACAATGAATAAAAACTCTTGGAATTTACTAAAAGTAAAATTGCAATATTTTGCTTTGTCACATGTTTGAAGAACTGGACAAAAAGACAAAACAGACTAGAGGGAATTAACTGATAAAAGTTATTCTCTAAGTAAAGAAAGTGGAAGGAGATAAATTTACCCATGTAGATTGTATAAATGGTTCAGTTCAAAATTCTTAAGTTACCAGTTATGACAGGCACCTGAAGAAGGCTAGAGGGATCAATAGCCGAAACCCAAGTATAATAAACAAGATGAGTATACTAGTCTAAACAGAAAGACATCTAACAATTATAAACAAATTTGTTCTCTCCATTCTGAAAATGCTTAGAAAAGTAATTAAAAAAAAAAAAAAAAAAAAAAAAAAAAAAATCAATTATCAATGATGAAAGTAAAATTCTTAGTGAGGCTTGAACTCCGATCCCTTTTACCTCAGCAAGCCTAAATTACTTAATCCTTCTAACAGCTTCAGCTACAAAAACCATTGCTTTGTAGAAGCTCAACTCTCACCCTAGAAACTTATTTCTTATCCACAAGGCTTAGGGCAACATCATGTTGAAACACCAGTTTCTGTATGATCACTAAAGTTAAGCAATGTTTGGTTGCGTCTAGTCAGTAGCTAGATGGGTGACCACTTGAGAATACCAGGTGCTATAAGCTTGGATATGTGGGTGGTGTAATGCATAATGGCTCAGAATTTTTCAATGGAGAGCAGAGTTCCAATTCCTGTTGGGTCCATTATATTCACTTACACAGAAATACCCTTTGGAAAAGTATGAATCCACCACTCCCCTCACTATGGGTTAATTAGTAAGACTTGTATCACTAAATCTTAAAAATCTTACAATCTAAAAATATTTTCTGGCTTTAAATAACTTTCAAGAGGTTGATAAACCATAAAAAATGAATCAATCAAACAATCCTTATTTACTGCCCCACCTCATAATTATTTAGCACTGCCATATTTGATGTTAAGGTTTTGTTTATAAGCACAAGGATTAATTGTAATATTTTGAATTTTCATTTTTTTTTATTAGTATTTCTTTCATCTTTTTATTGCAACTACTCATTCAACAGCCGTTAGTATAGAATAGGGATTAGAAATAAAAGACTTGAACCAAGGTTGTTAATGGGGGGGGTTTCTTGCCTGAGTGATAGTTATGGAGAATGGTTTGCCTAAATGCTCATTTCCCTGATATGCATGAAACTAATTTTTTTGTCAAAATATTGAGTATAGGAATAGAGTGCAGGAATGTGGATTCATGCCTTCTGTTGTAATGTTGTTCTTATTCAAAATAGCTAAGAATTAGGAAGGTTGTTGTTAGAGTATCAAAGGAACTGATAACTAGGTAGATGAAACAAAAAAGTTTATTAAATACTCATACATAGAACAGAAAAACCCTAATCAAATACTGCTCAAATCCTCCTTTAATGTGGTTACTTGCCAGATTTATAAGTAGGAGCAGTCCATTGTTACAGTAGTTGGGGAAGTATTGCCAAGTCCTACTCTACAACACTTTCTCCTCAGTCAAAATTTTAATGGTTTACATTTTAAAAATTCACATGTGCAAAAGCTAATAAGAACTTCATTTTTTTTATGGCATGAGTAAAAAAAAAAAAAAAAAAAAGTGTTAAAAACATTATACCATCGTTTCTAGTCATTGTCTTTCAGACAGATATCAACTGTATTTATATAATTATTTTAATCTAGCTTAAAAGCTGCACTAGCAAAAATAAGAGGACTTTTGGCCAACTTAGAAAATAGCAATGATAACTTTAAAGAAATAGCTTTGAATTCCTCAATTCACTCCATAGAACTTCAAAACCTCACTTTAACTCCGATTCGGGCTATAAGTCCAATTTCAGCCAAAAGACAGATTTGAGCCAAAAATACAATTCCACCCCAAAATTGAGATCTTCAAATGACAAACTCTGTGGAACTACAAAACCTTTCACTTTAACTGATTCCTTGGCATTTTAAAGAAATAAAATTGATTTCCTCAATTCAAAGTTTTGGACATATTTTAAACTGAATTTAAAACAAAAATTTTTAAATTCACAATATTTTTGTGTTACTTCAAACTAAAATATAAATTAAAAACTTTTAGAATCAGTAATTTTTTTCCCAATTATTTTAAGATTTGAATTTTTAACTCCTCATCCAGACACAAATCTTAATGCTGGCTGTTCAAGCACCAGATGAAATGCAAATTTTTAATCCTGGGATCATCCTGATTACAAAAAGGTATATGTCTATGTCAAACAAGTGTGGCCCACGATAGAAGATGTTCTTTTATTTTAATGATGAATATACTGTCTATATTTCTGAGGTATAGTAATTATTTACATTGTTCGGACTGTACCCTCATCTTTATTGCCATATTCACAACGTTTCAGCTGTTGTACACTCCAGTCTTCTTCAGGTGATTGGAATTTCGAACTGAACCTTTAATTCGTGCACTGGAGTAGATTGTTCTTCCATGAGTCATGCCTCTTCCGGATGCCTCAGTTATCTCCCTTTAACTCAACTCTACAAGTTTTGTTCACCACTGCAGTAGCCAGGCATTAAATTCACAACTTGAGGACACATGACCCAGTTGGATGAATCCAGTGACTTGACCAAAGAGTTGTGAAAGTTCAATACCTGGTTACTGCAGTGGTGAACAGAAACTTGGAGAGTTTAGTTAAAGGGAGATAATTGAGACATCTGGGAGAGGCACGACATGTGTAACTAGAACAATTCACCTAGGTGCATGAAATAAAGGGTTCAGTTTGAAATTCCAATCACCTGAAGAAGACTGGGTGTACAACACCCAAAACATCATGAATACGACAATAAAGATGAGGACATAAGTGTAAACAAATATGCTACTTAATTGCAGACCATACTGCACTAAATTAATTTTTAGACAAATTATAAACCACAGTAATGATACTTACATTAGATTATTCCTGAATTTAGATGCTACATTTAGATTTCATTTAGCTTAGAATAAAGCAGTTTAACTAAAAAATAATAATATACTTATCTAAAGAGATTACAAACAAATCACATATACTTGCACTGCATAAATATAGAATTATCATCTCAGACATAGGATATTCACACATCACATACGTAGATGTTTCCCATAACTGAGATGATCAGGCTACCATACTGAAGAATTCGTTTTCATAGCATTTCTCATAGTAACTGTTGGGGGATTACTTGGTAGTGCCCATCTGCTCTCCAAGGGACATGCAACAGGTTTTATTGGGTTACATGATACCAGCAGCAATGAAGAATGACCACTTGTCAAATAGCAAAGATGAATTGTCTTACAAGGATCAATGGTTCAAACTGCCTTGCTATTTACCAATATCTGAAGGATTCATGCCTTTCTCAAGGACATTAGTACAAAATGACTGAAAACTATCCCAACAATAGTTTGAATTTAGTGTGCCAATTCCATTTTCCTTGTTGTCAACCATTAGGCCAATCATCCCTCCTCCGTACTTGTATACGCCTGCATCTAAAAACCAATTGAGTCTTACATACATATACTTCTAATTTTAGAAAAGATGTGATTTCAGAAAGTGCTTAGGAGATCTAGCTTAAATTAGCATGACAGTTGGCAAAGATACAAATAAACTGATAATTAGTAAGCGTCATTTTGAAATGTTTACTCAATCATGACATCACTTGTGGCAGATAACTACTGCCTGGTCATTTAACACAAGTGTATGCAAACAGCCACTTTGTGGTCTGATCTGATTATAACTATTAACTTTTGTACTTATACATCAATCTGTACAATGTTGTAATTAGATAAATACATACATCTGTACATCCAATTAACTATGTATACATTATAACAAAGTTATGACATTTTCACACAGCTAACTAATCTTGTAAGTAGAAAAAAAAACAAAACAACAATAACAGTATGAGAAACTAATATTTTTGTTATACTGAGTGAATGAGGGGAAAAAAAGCTAGTCCACGCAACCATTTTTAATATACTGAATCTACAATAATAATTTATATCATATATACTTATGTGACACATGATCTCACATATCATATGACCCCCAAATTTTCACTTATAAAAATGATTTTATCATGTATCTCTTGTATCGTACAAGTTCCTTTTTTGAGAGACCAAATTACAATAGACTAACCTCTTTTCCTCCATCTCTTTATCCCATTTTCTAGATAAATAAGTTAAAAAAGTAAAAAAGAATGATAAAAGTATTATTAATAATGCTATACTTGTTGCATAAACATGTACATCCATAAACAACTGAATGAGAGACAGCTAAACATCTTATAATCATAAACAATGGAAAAAATGCATATTTGCTGTATTTTATAATACGATACTAATATATGAATATTACATGTATTATTATTGGATACAGTTCAGTAAAACATCAGTTTTATAAAAATAATGTTTATTTTAAATACAGCTGTACTTTTTGACTATAGTATATGGATATATAGTTTTGTCAGTGTAGCTAGGGCCAGCAGTACATATGCTAATTTTATATCTTGTGTATGATGTGACTCCTTTAAAATTAGGTTCAAAAGTCACATTATATGTGAATATATACGATAATTCATTTGTTTTCCTTCCATTACTTATCACTGCTAAACACACACATTTCAACTATTTTATGTATGCTTTATATTCATCTTGTGTAAACAATAAAATAACATTTATTGCAATAAGAAATAATGTTGAATAAAAAAATAAAAATTTATTTTTTCAGTACAAAAACAAAGGGAGAGCTGCAAGAACTCCGTGACATAATCCGTTCCAAAATGAAATCTTTACGGAGAGCAGAATGGCACAGGAATAGAAGGAAGGAAAGGGCGCGGAAACGATTAGCTTTCGTCTCTAATCCATACGGCTTCACTAAGAAATTATTAGGCGATAAACGAAGTGGAAGGTTAACATCTACCCCTGACGAAATAAATGACTTCCTTAAAATGACTCTGAGTGACCCAAATAAACATATACAGCTAGGAGTAAACTCCTCTCTAATCACACCTAATTTGCCTTCATACCCTTTTGACTTAAAAGATCCAACATTGATAGAAGTTCAAACAATATTAAAAACAGCCAGATCGGGATCAGCCCCTGGACCTAACGGAGTCCCTTACTAGTTTATAAACGTTGCCCATCATTGCTCCGCATGTTATGGAGGTTGTTAAAAATTGTTTGGAGAAGAGGGAAGATAGCTGTACAATGGAGGTGCTCAGAAGGAATATGGATCCCTAAAGAAGAAGGAGCAAGTACAGTAAACCAATTTAGGTGCATCTCCCTATTGAACGTTGAAGGGAAAATATTTTTTACCGTTATGAATCGACGCTTGACACATTTCCTCCTAAAGAACAAGTATATCGACACCTCTGTTCAAAAAGGAGGCGTTCCAGGCATACCGGGGTGCATAGAACATACAGGTGTCATCACACAGCTGCTAAAAGACGTGAGAACACATAAGGGCGATATGGCTTTTCTGTGGCTGGATCTCAAGAATGCCTATGGCTCTATCCCACACAATAAATTACATCCTTGAGTATAATACAACCCTGTAATACCTTTTTGTAAGCAATTATTATCAACACCTGCCTACTTTATGTTTTATTACCTATTTTGTCAACTGAGTGTATTTGCAATCTGTTTCAAATAGATTTCTTTTTTTTGTTTAAGCCGAGTAAAAATTTCTGAAAATGTGTACTTGTATATATGACCACCCTTCAAAATTTCTTGTATAATGCACAAGAAAATATGGTATATTGAAAGAGTATGAAGGGAAATATATTTCAGAATGTTTATCTTATCAAAAAGTTTTTTATCTGTTAAATGATCTTTCAACAGGAGCTTTTAAAATTAGAAACAAACATTAAACGAAAATGCATTGTGTAGTGAGTATAAAAAGCAGCTAAGAGTTGGAAAAAGTGTACAAAACAACTTGCTAAAAAGTATCTCAGCAGTCCATTTAACACACATCCAAATGCCATTACTGTTAGCTGCATAAAGAGAATAAAAATAAAATTATGTCCATCTTCCTCTGCTATCAATTCAAATTCATTTGCTTCAGTGTTAAAGGCATTCTTGTAAGAACAATTGTATATTTAGGAAGGTTTTCATTCAATACCTAGTTTTTCTACATACCTTTGTCATCTTTCTGTGTAGGCAAAGTAGAAAATCGAAGATGTTAACATTTATCACAGTCAAGGCTTCCTATCTGATCATCTAGTTTTAGTACTTCCCTAGACAATTATTAATCATTTCAAACACTACAGCTCGTTTTCATTTTAAATAATTGTGGAACCAGTAATAAGGAGTGCCAGAGAAAAGCGATAATAACAACAAAAATTGCAATATGAGTTCTGGTAAAAAAATGGTTGCTGAAGACATTAGGTTTATAATACCCAGAAATTCATACACAGATGTCCTCAAGGACACAGTGGATAAAGGCGTTGGTTAGATCCAGTGACAGGACCCAAAGAGTGCGAGTTCAATACCCAGTTAAGGCAGTGGGGAACTTGGAGAGAGGAATTAACAGGAGATAACTGATAACTGACATCCATTAAACATGGCACATGGAACTAGAACAGTCTACCCCAGTAAGCGAAATAAAAGGGTTCAACATTCAACCACCTGAAGAAAGCCGAAGTGTATAATGGCTGAAATGTTGTAATAAATATGGCGACAAAGATGAGGACAATAGTCCGAATAATGTAAATAGTGTACATAATACCTCATCTCAGAAATGTAGACAGATACAAAAATGTGTACTACAATGTTTTTTTTGTGTGTTATATTTAACACAAAAATACAGAACATGAATTATACTACAAGATAAAAAATTTAAGGCTTCTCACCTGTCCAAGTAATTGACACATGACTGTCGATTGGTGAATAATGGATTAGTTTTATTTTCAGTTGATGACCATTTGGAATGCATCAAAACATCAACAGCTTTGCATCCTGAGTGAGGAAAAAAATAAATACAAATAAACTATTGATCAATGAGATATAGAAATAATACTTTAAAATTTAAGACACTATTCCTTTTTGAACTCGTAAAACGTCAAAAAGTTATTTTCTTTAAGAAATTACTATCGTATCTGTAATATTTCTATTGCAATGATTTAAATGCTTTCAACGGTGTTAGAAAATGCATACAAACTTCTTATTTTGGTGGAAGGTACAATCTTAGCCAAATTTTAAGAGTTGTAAAATACTTTACAAAGAAATAAAATTTGAGGTATTCTCATAAGACATTTAAAATGCCAGAAAATTTAATTTAAGTTTTGAAAGAATTCAAAGTTTTGCAGACATGCTGACATTTAATAACAGACACTTTTGTCCTCATCTTTGTTGTCATCATCACAATGTTTTGGCTGTTGTGTCATCCAGCCTTCAGCTGGTATGGATCAATCAGGATAGCCTACAATTCTGAAGTGAACCCTTTATTTAATCTATGGAGGTAGACTGTTCTTGATGTCTAGATGATATACCCAGACATGGGCAGTAGAACAAGAACAGTTTACTCATGTAGATTAAATAAAGGAGTCAGTTCAGAATTTCTTGTAGGTTACACAGATTGATATACAAGAAGGCCAGAAAGTTTGATTGAAATATTGTGATAACAACATTAAAGACAAGACCAATAGTCTGAATATAAAGTGTAAATAACTCCTCAACCCAGATATCCTGACAGAAATAAATTATTATTTAAAATGATAAAAAAATGTTAAAACCTCGCCTTTCACTTCAGTGCCATTAGACAACCCTGTGGAGAATATGGCTAGAACCTTGCCATACTAGATATTGTGGCTCTGACTTTTCAATAACAAGTAGAATTTTACAGGCTCGAGCTGCCAGCTCCACAGGCAACAGGTTTTTAATTCAAAGTTGTCCTTCTCCTAGGCTAGTTTGTCCTTTTATTTAAACCATAGCTTTCCTTTTAAGAGATGGATTCATGCCTTTCCCAAAGCTATTGGTGTGAAAGTGAATGCAACAAATTTGGTGTGCTAATTCCAATTTCAGTGACAATAACCACTGTGTTACATGTACATCCATATACAGATCAATTTCTTCAAATTCCTTAAAACTTTGGGTAGCACCTGGTAGGACAATTTTCACGTTCATGCATTGTTTTATTCTTGATCAATCTATATGCATTTCATTAATTATAAAAAACATACCTGTTACAGCTAAGTGATTTTTCTCAGGTCAATTGGTGGAATGATTTTAAAAAAGCAAAGAGATTATCTAGTAACTACAAGATCCATCCATCTACTTTTAATATCTTCAGAACCAGCTGTGTAATTCTGATGTCAACTGGCAATCAATCAGAGGCTATGTTACCATGCAAGTGTTAACAGACATACTTCCATGAGGTTGCTCAGTTAACAACAATATATAATTGAACAAGCTTGTATATTGTGTGGCTGTTGTAGTCACAATGACCAAGCAAGGAGATTTTTCATATATCATTTTGACAAAACCAGGCCTGTCAACCCCCTCCCACCTTATTTTAGATTTGGCTACCGCCTTCTGGCATTTCTCAAAGTTAAAAATCCCTGTTAAAACAACTTGGATAAGATTAAGAAGGGTAGGGTAATGCAACAAAGGCAGTTGATGACTATCTGGAAAGAATTTTGCATATTATTTTGGGGAAAAAAAAAAAAAAAAAAAAAAATGAAATGTCCTTAAGAAAGTGGTATGGTAATGCAATTCTTCGTGCCACTGCACCAACTGTGATGGCATTCAAGGTTGGCTGTATGCAAATACATTGGTGTTCGCTATGTTCCAGATTCCTCTCAATAACCAATATTAGAGCAGTGATTGCTGTCAAAAAACAATAGCGATAAATACTTTTCAAGTCACTTATTGGGTCATGAAGTAGTATAAAAAGATACAATCTCTCACTTAGCAATGTTTTTTTTCTGCTATGAGAGAGCAAACTTTTCCTGCCTTCTCACTAAGTTACAGCCACTGAAAGCAAATCTCCTACACACTCACTGCCTGGCCATTTCACTGACTGCCCCTTCACTCACTGTCCGATTCATTATATGGATACTAGCTGGGGAATCCACCACCCCTTCTTGTCCATTCATGTTCTACCAACCGGAAAGGGGAACCATCCAGACAGGTCTTGAGTGATTAGTCTTTCAAAGGACCCTACTTTTACAGCTATTTAAAAAGGCTAAAAAATTTTTTATGTTCAACAATTCAAAGGTAGGCTGGAGACAGGATTCCTGAAAAAACCTTGATCATTAAATTGAGTTAAAAGGAAAAAGAATCTATCTATTCATCTCTTAAGATGTGCAAGAAATTGTACTGTTACAGTAGCTTAAAGAGGTACAATTGCCCTAGATAGGTCATTTTTAATTTTTTTTTTTTTTAACTGGCTGAATATGTTCAGTACACACTGTTCTGCCATAATTTCTATTTTTTTATGTTACACTATTTAGATATCATTTCACACTAATCTATATTGCCTATTCAATACTCATCTCATAATTTCACATTATCTTTGTAACAATACATATCTCTGATAATTTTTTTTAAAAACATTGATTACATAGATTATGAAATGTTATTATAGCCTGACCAAGAAATGAATGACCCAGAGCCACGAAACATACATGTTATTCTACATCACCCTGCAGTTCAGCACTCACTCTTGGTAGATTTTTTTTTTCTTCCCCCCAGAAATTTTACAACTGAGTGGGTATTGGGCTGGGAACTTTTCAGTACTTACATAAATTTTTCTAGGGACCCATCTTTGAGTTTTAAATAAATGGACTAGGAAAATTATTATAATTTTATTTATTTATTTATTTTTTTAAGAAAAATCCACCTTGCATGTCCTAATTCTAACCTCTTTTATTAAATACCCAGGAAATTCCTCCCATTCCTCAGTTTAGGTTGCAAGCTTTTTTAGGCCAAAGGATTTCATTACTTTAAAAGAAAAAAAAAAAAAAAAAAATTATTCACCAACCCTTTCTATTCTAATCACCCTTATCTATTTGGGGTTCAAATGTAGTTATTTTGCACCACACCCAGCTTTTTTCTTTTCCTAAAGCAAAACCTAATCCTTAAAAAAAGCAAAACCTAAAACAAAAATAAATACCTTACCAATGAAACATGTTACTGTGATGCCTGCTAGTCGTCCCTCTTTCAGTGGACTGTTAAAACGTAAATGCCTGGCCACGGCATATTCTTCTTTCGTGGGAGTTTCTTTCTCCTAAAAACAAATACAAATGTTTTTGTAGAGTAAACAAGTGAATTTAGCTCATAGTTTGTTTCCTTTGAAGAATAAAAAACAACTTTGTTTTAAGTGCCTGAAAAAAGCAAAGACATTTATATGGATCTAGTAATTGTGACACTTTCTGATATTTAGTAGCTGCTTGAAAACATCAATAAATATATCTGTAAACTTCAAGGAGATATTCCTACTAGCTGATAGATTTTTACATAAACTGCAAGAGGCATAAAAAAAGAAAAAGATTTGTTCAAGTTAGAGGATGATACAATGGAACAGTTGAGAATAAATGTAAAAAACTTCATACCATACAAACAATAAAGCTCTGGTTAATAAAATAATTCCAATAACCCAAGTTTACAACCAAAGCTTATTTATTAAATGTACCTGAAAAGAAGCACAAAGGATTACTTCAAAACCACTCAGCTGATACAACCCAATTGTTAGTTACTATAGTAACAGAAACACTCACAAAAAGTGATTTATAATAACTTTAGATAAAATACATAAATTCAACAAATCAAAAATAAAAAAAATTCTTTTTAATAACTTAAGTTTTAGTGGTCAATGGTGATAATAAACATTTTTCAGTATTTGTTTATACATTAGTGAAGCCAACAGATCAGGAAAGGAAACCTTCAAGTATATTAGCAATAACAATTTTGAATAATCAGACAATATATATATATATATATATATATATATATATATATATATATATATATGTGTGTGTGTGTGTGTGTGTGTGTGTGTGTGTGTGTGTATCTCATAAATACACACCAAAACAATCCAAGTTATTGGTAAGGCATCCAGCATTGAATCAGCCAAAGGGAAAAAACATGGAGGAAAAAAAGACAAAGGAAAAAAAACATGAAAAAAAAAAAAAAAACAACAAAAAAACAACAAAAAAACAAAACAACATAAGCAAAAACCTGAAGTACTCAATGCTACTAGAAATTAAACTGACAGAGCAGTAACTTGATCTAAAGAGGATTAAAGTACCATTGCTTTAGGTAGGCTATTTTCTTTTTTTAACTAGCTGAATATTTTCTGTACACCAATTGTATAGTATAACAGTTCTTGCTTAATAATCAGTGTGAAACTCAAAGTAGTGAACACTCATATGAAATGAAGACTAAATAGTGAATGTGTTTGTGGAGTATGCCAGAAACTGCTCATTCTAGCAAGCCATAGTCAAGCAAGCTTCTGAAAATTTTGAGGAAGTCTGACTTCAAAAGGCTCACTATAGGAATACACCACCAATCAGAGAATTAACAGATGTAAGTATAATTAAAATTTTTCTTCAGTTCTGATTAAACATGATCAGAAAAATAAAATTAATACTTCAATACCATGCATAAATGAATGTTTAGTTGTTTGTAAATACAATTCTTATTGAAATAAAATTATATTAATGTAAGGATGAGCAAAGTTACTGAAAGAAGGGATTGAGGTATAACAGTTCATTTTTCTAAAGGGTCAAACACTTGTATAAATAAACTGATTAACAATGGCCGTTTGAATAGAAATTCACTGAAAAGTGTTAATATTTCAAGGCCACTTTTCATTCTTGTTTTTTGCTGCAATGATATACAATCAATTTCTGTCATTTTTTTTTTTTTTCAAAGTTCTTTTCACTGTGCCAAATAATGAGAGAGAGCATATTGTTTGGTTGTCAAATGTTTTCCTCAAAGTGTAATATAATTTTAACACAGAAATTAGGAAGGGTCAGATAGCCCGAGGAACAAAACATTCAACAGTTGAACTTGAAACCGGTTGGCATTTCAATTCTTTATTACATCTGACCTTCATGACAGAAGGGGGTCAACAAACAATTTGGGCCTAGAAAAAAAAAAAACTTTAATATAGAAGGCCAAATTTTGAGGAAAAAAGAAATTTAAATAAGTATTTTAGTCAAATATTAATACTAAAAATTCAGAGGCAACCCAAACATTTTTAATTAATTTTACATAGTAACATTTTCACTATTGTATAGCAATGTTGCTTGGATGGAAAAACAGTGCTATTTATTGGAAATAAATAACAATAAAGAAGTTAGCTGCCTTTTTGATTTTGATCAGATAATCTGCAGTACATACTAAGTGGAATGATGCCCCCAATGTGTTACAACACCAATTTGCATTGTATGCGACTATATATCTATGTTGATTTGGAAATAATGTCAAATGCAAGGGACTGTCATTTCTTGTCCTGAAAACATGCAAATGTCAACAGCAAGCAATAAAAGTCTTGTAAAGACACAAGTATGTTCACTGCGGTGGACATGTTAATTGAGAGACTAATTAGTTTTCATTTGGAGATTTTATAATTCTAAAAATTAAATTTGAAACTTATATTAAATTAGATAAAACAGTCAGGATTTTAACATATTCACTTTTGTTATTAGAAAATATAGATACTACATACTGATCTCCATTTTAAAGACCTCTGCTCCATGCTACAATGCTGTTTAATTTGTTAAAGAGACTGACAAAAAGTCAATGTTAAGAAGAAAAAATACTTTAAATCAAAACATGCAAGAGAATTTACTTGTTTAGATATGATCATTTTAAATAGCTCCTTGCTCATCTCACTCCAAAACCAAGAAAAATACTAAACTTGCGCCACAATTATGAATCATATTTCTTTACATCAGGTCACAATTATAAAAAAGTTTATTTTATTTTTTTTATTTAATACAAATAAAAATTCAAGTTAAGAATTGTGTTAATATTTACATTCTGAAATTTAACAATATACAAAAAGTACAGAAAATAGTTTTTTCTTTACTTATTAAATATTAAAATAAATATTTTAAAATATTAAAATATTTGTTAATATTATTAAAAATTATTAAATCATTATTTAACTTATTAAATTTTTCATAAATTAAAAATACTTGGAAGAAAAAAAAAAATTATTTTTTTTTATTTCTATAAACAAATAAATAAAAAAATAACTCACATTATATATTTTTTAAATAAATTTTACACTTCTAAAAACATTTACTTCAGTTTTCTTTTTATACAGCCAGCACATATTTGACAAGAGTTTTGAAATTTCAATGCTATACTAACTCTAAATCAAAAAGGTATATCAAGTACCAGTATTAAACAATACTAAATTAACATCAGAATAGAAAGAGTTACATTGGTTTAATGATTTGCATTCATTAAGAAAGATCATGAAAAAAAAAAAAAATAAAATATATAATATAATCCCAAGTACTATTTAATTTCAATGAAAAACTGACATTTATTTTTTAAGGTTAGAAAGACAAATTTATTTAGCTTCCTTAGTGTCTTGAAACTGACCATACAATTTTAAAGTTATCTACCAGCTTATACAGGACAGAAAGTTTGTTTTTTTTTGGTTTTTTTAATAAAGAATTTAAAAAGTATACTTTCAATATATTGCATGTACAGACATGTTTGACCCATAAAGTAAGAACAAGCAAGCAAGTCTTGAAAAGCATTACGATTGTAAGGATTCAGCTTAAAATGAGTGTCCCACACTTGTGACTGTGGCAAAAGTAAATCTGGTAAATATCTCCATTGACTTCCACAGTTGGTTTCTCTGAAATGGTATTTGAAGTATGACAATGAAAAATTCAGTGATCCATGCAAAAAAAAAAAAACACTTGAGCAGCACTCAGTAGAGGAAGTATTCTACCTGCTACTCCTTTCAGAATGTAGACAATCATGGCTCTCTACAACTTCCTGTATTTTGTCATTAAGCAACTTCTAACTGTACTATCTCTTTTTACCTTTGTTCTACAATCCAGTCACACAAGCTTATTAGGTAGGTGATGGCTCTCCACAACTTCCTATATTTTGTTGCTTTATAAGTAACTTAACTCTTTACTATCTCTTTCTATCCTTGTTCTGCCATTCATTCACACAAGCCTGCCAAGTATATCACTGGTGAGAAAACACATCCTTGTCTTTCTCCTCTTTCTAGTTTTGTATATTCACTGTATTCATTGTCTATACATATACAGACTGTTTGGTCCCAGTAAAGAGAAAATATAAAGTCATAATAATGAACTATTTCAAGAGATTTCTTAAATCTAAGTGAGCAGGATCAATCCAAATTGTCAAATTAAAACTTTCAATTTAAAATTAAATTTTATTTTAATACACGTTTCATATTGAGATAAATAAAAAAGAAAAAATCCAAATCAATTGTATTAAGGTTGAAAATGTTAAAAAAAAAAAGTGTCAAAATTTCTGGAGTGGTTTGTAATAAAATATACTTTTATTTTTTTTAGAACAAGTATTATAATAAATTTGAGGTTTAATTTAAAATTATATATAATATATAATTTTTAATTTAAATTATAAAGCTATTATCCATTTAGATTTGAAATATACCTTATTTGATTTTTATCAAATATATTTGGTGATGAGAAATGTTAATAATAAAAAAGGAGGCCAACCATAGTTGGGATCATAGTTATTGTGAATTTCATGATCCTTTCCTTAGCTGTATAGTATGAGCTTCGCCAGGGCTACATGCATTTTTAAACAGTGTTGCCCTGGTTGTCAACCAAGGCTGAATAGTCCACTCTGTTCTATTTAACCGATAATAGTGGGGGAGTAGAATAGAGGAGGATTCATACCGTTCCCAAGGAAATTTGCACATAAATGTATGTAACTAACTCAACTGGAATTCAAACTCTACTCTTTGATTTGCTATCCATTACACCAGGATAAAAAACTGAAGTGTCATAAAAATTCAAGACAGCAGTCCAATAATATTTAGCGCCACCTTTTACCTGAATAACAGTGGCTATGTGACTGGACAGGACATCTACAAGGTGCTAAAGTCACTGTGTGAGTATTTTTAGCCAGGTACATTTCAGGGTTTTTGTAACAACAGTTGTGTTTGCTGTGTGGCTGCAGGGAATGTAGACAGTTCTACATCACATCTCATACAGGATCAATAAGTTTTAAATCTGGTAAGTGTGGTGGTGGGGGGGGTGCACAAAGTACTTGAAAGTTAACCAATAGTTCCTGGAACCAAATTTGTACCACCCAGGCATATAGGATCAAAGCATTATCAGAAAACATAGTTAAGTATAAAGGTGTGCAAATAGTTTGCAACAAAAGCTGTGTATGTAACACCTGTAAATAGCTAGTTTCATTCATAGTTGCTGTAAACTCCAATAGAATGCAGTCCAGACAGTACAGAGCCATCACCAGCTTGTGTAGCTGCTTGCTGACAGGTTCAATAGTCTTCTATAGTCTCCTCCACATACAAGCTTGACCTTCTGGAAAATCTGGAAACAGGAATTGTCTGATCAAGTTATATAATACCAGTCTTCCATCATCCAATAGCAATATTCACTGGCCCAGATATGATAGTAACCAATGCCATAGGGTCAATAATAGATCTCTGGTTGGTTGATGTCTATGAAACCCCAGGGGATATAGTCAGTCAGTGGTGGCATCCTACCAGTTTACACAAATTGATTCTTAAATTATAAAAGCTTAGCAACCTGGTTGTTGCCTTATCCAATGTATAATAGCTAAAAATATAATTAATACAATTACTGTAAAATCTGTGGAAGCTGAAAGAGGGTTTTCTGTGATGAACATAATTTATTCTGACAAAAGAAATCATCTTACATTAAAAATGTGGCAAATCTTCTAGTCATAAATTTGATAGGTCTCCCATTGGATCTTTGAGACTGCAGCAATTCAGTTTAAATGTGTCTAAGAAACCATAACACAGCTAATACTAGAGTCAAAACGTATCATACTTCTGAACAGAATTTCAATCTGGAAATATTGCAATAAATAAATGTTTCCTATTATTTTGATACTATAAAGTGATTTGTTTCAATTCTGAGATTCAAAAGAAAATAAGCAGAATAGGTTCCTTAAGATTACCTGCCTTTATAGAACCAATTCCTGGAAATTTGGAATACCATTATTGAATATAGTGCACATTCACAGTGCATTGACTGAGCTCGAGATGTGATTTGATGTAATGTTACTCTTTGTTAGGTAATTAGCATCTGTGTCAGTGAACTGGCAGCCCCATTCTAGAGTCACTTGTGGGAGACTGTAGTCTTCACATGCTACTGATATCTGCCAGGACTTCACATGTTTCTTGGATATCTTTTTGTCACTGCTGCCCAGGCATTACATCTTTCTGGACCAAACAATCATTCCATAGTCAATTGGTCTCAAATGATGTTACGGTCCCAAGATTGTCACAGCTACACTACCTTTTTACCTACAGCATCACACACAATTCATTTCTACAAGTGGGAGAAGGCAACAAATTATCCAATGTAATGCTGCCATTAATTATTTTAACACTTCAGTTTACAAGCTTTTCTTTTGTATTAGGTTGGTGCAAAAATAATGACGTAATAATGTTGTTTTATGACGTTAAAAAATACATCAAAAACGACATTATTACGTCATTATTTATGCACCAACCTAATATATTATACCCAATTCTTTGCAAATAATTTATAGTCAAAAGATACATTAATGCCTACAGAACACATTACTGAAGATAATCTAAGTTGTAACAAGAGCAATGTATTAAAATTTTGTAAAAAATAGTATGAACTAGTTTTAATCTGTGAAAATTTCAGTTTTCCTATAAATCTTAATTCTTCAGTTAATGATTGAAAAGGCTCAAGTTCTACAATAATAAAATATCCATGGAAATTCTATCACATTGTTAAATATTTGAGTTTAACAACTTGAAAAATATTACAATAGCAATCATAAATAGGAATGATGGTTATTTTAAGAAATAAGGAGGTAAAAATGAAAAGACTTGAAATTGACAACTTTTTCCATTTCATTGAGACAGACATTAAACACTTCTATCTTCCCTTCTTTCTTTCATTTTTTGACTGAAACCAAGTAGCATCTTTGATATGTCTTACCTTCTCATGTGATCAAAATGGAATAGTCCATCATTTATGAGGTATTGGCAGGGCATAACGATCATGCTAACAAAGGGAGTGACAAGCATTATTATTATGTTTGATGCAAAACCTTTTACAATGAGGAACAAAAAAAAAAAAAACAACTTATTTCTTCATTACTATAGAGGTTATTTTTACTGGCTACATTTATTTAAGTTGATGTCCCAATTTTCCATTTGTTTTCTTAAACAGTGAAATTAATGACAACTGGTCTAGATTGAAAAGTCCTGCTAAAAAATAATAAATAAATAGATAATAATAATGGAATTGAACATGTATCACATTTTCCCTTAAAGGAAAACTGTCTCTATAGTTGAAACATGCTTTTAACAATTCGGCTTTGGAGGCAATGTTAATAGAGTAAAATTTGAATTACTTATTTTTCTTGTTGGGACTTCCACAAATCTATATCTGCTAGCTTCAGTTTCATATCCAAAATCTTTGCCTTATCAACATGGCCTCCATAGCTGAGTTGGTAAAGGCACATTTCAGTGATAGAAAGTTTCCGCTGATTGAAAAAAGGGGGATACAGATTTGGTTCCTGTTTAAAAAATAAATAAATAAAAGCACAAGTAACTCAAATACATGTACCCACTAAAAATAACATTTATAAGAATAGAGATGTCAGAAAAAAAAAAAAAAAAAAATTTAAATCAGAGGGTCCATCTATGAAACTCTGGAGTTGGGATGCTGAAGGTAACAGCAATCAGCTGAGTGACAAACCTTTTACTTGCATTAATTCTCTCTCACTACTTCCACGTAAAGTACTCAGACGTATTACATTCCCTGGTCCAGCCAATTCAAACCTTCACAGCAAGGACACATGCCACTTACATAGCCGCAAACTACCCACATTCCCTCCATACCCCATTGGTGAGAAGTATGTTCCACTCTAACAGCCTCTAACCTGCAAACCACTAGTCTGTGGAACCAACTCCCAATCTCTTTAGAAGTAGTCCCCTTTTGAACTTTATCCAGCACTGTTTCTATTGATGGAAGCTTTCCTGAACTCCTTTTTTGAGATGGTGAGAAGCTGCATTGTTACATTCTCTTGCTTCATCGACAACTTGAAATCTTGTTCCTTTCAAGTAGGATTTAATTTTTGAAGAAGAAAAAGCCACAAGATCTGGAGGAATATGGTGGTTGTCTCTCTTACCTTTAATATATCCTGTGAGTACCAAATTCTCCAAGCCCTCTTTCCTGTTTCCTAGAAATTTCAATTGTCTTTTTTTTTTATCATAAATTCCAATTTATTTAATGTTTAAGCAGACAAAAATTAAGACTAAATTTATTTCCTTCTTACCCTCTTTTGGTAGACTATTGTAACAATAGTGAACTTTTCCACCAATATTTTCTTTTTACCTTGCCACTGATAGCAGGTAAATGGCAATTTTGCAAAATGCTATCTGACAAAAGTATGTACAAAACAGGAGGCCATCAATGAATTTTGTCATGTACGAAAAAAATTGCACCCATGCAATTGAATGTATATAGCAATCAAACAGTGGATGTGAGCAAAGTGGTGGGTAACAAGCCACATTCACATCATGTAAACTTCTGTTCATTGCTAGTGAAAATATACAACCAATGATGAAGACTATGTTGAAAAATAGTGTTTTCTGTATTAGAAACTGCTGGAAGACATTTTCATTATTATGACTCTTGAATGTTCTCATATATTTGATGATAATTTCATACTTTTATTCATTCATTCATTTCTATTATTATCATTTAATATATAAATATATATACCAAATCTAGACTTGTCTGGAAAAGTTATATAAAAGAGTGCTTAATACACAATGTAAAAAAGAAAAACCAAATGTGCAGAGCTATTAAATATTAAAATCAAGAAATACTAACCACTTATGCTACCATGGTTCTCAATAAGAATTATATTATATATATATATATATATATATATATATATATATATATATATACACACACACACACACAAGTATATGATTAGTGTATATGGAATGAATTCCAATAACCAACAATTACTATTCTTAAAAGAGTGCTCAATACAAAGTAGAGCAGATATAATTATTTATTTAAAAAAAAAAAAATTTATAACATAAATATGTTATAAAATCACTACAAAAATAGCCATTTTGTTTCAACACCCTCAGTGTCTTATCAAGTGATGACGTTGAATGTAAAATAAAATCTTTATTAAAATCTTTAGGTTTTATTTTACATTCAACGTCATCACTTGATAAGACACCGAGGGTGTTGAAACAAAATGGCTATTTTTGTAGTGATTTTATAACATATTTATGTTATAATTTTTTTTTTTTAAATAAATAATTATATATATATATATATATATATATATATATATATATATATATATATATATATATATAACTGTAGATGGAACTCTTAAACCTTGGAGGGTAGTCTATTTAGGAAAATGAAAACTGATTTTAAACCTCCAGTGTCTTGCGAACATATCCAATCATAGAAAAGGCTTTGGGAGTAAACCCTGAGGACAAATCCAGAGCTGGAGTCCCTAAGACAATCTGATGTTATGTTCAACTTTGTTCTGGCAACTCTTGTAATGACTCTGATGCCAAACTGTATTGAACTTAACCTCAAAAGCCGTGATTCTGATTTTCAAGGAAGAAAAACTTGCATAATTTAATTTTTCTATTCTCATTCCACCACTGCACCATTTAGCCTAGTACCAGCCTAAGCTAAATCATATTTTTAAGTAGGCAGACAATTGTAGACAGGTGTTTTTAAACAGTAAAGATAAATTCAAGACAGAATTCAATATAGTGTAATTCCATAAATTGTATACACCAAATATCACACAAATAATTTACAAAGGAGCTTAATATGGATAATATTATAATTTAATTTGAAGATTTTTTTTTTCAGATAATATAAAACCTGCCAAAAATTCAAGATTTTCCTATCTGAATTTACTGATGAATCTTCATTTATTATTCAGTTAATGAGTGAATAAGCTCATGACAATTTCTATGACAAAATATCCATAGAAATTTCCCTATCGAATCATTAAATATTTGAGCTTAACGGCTTTAACAGAATATTGCAATAACAATTATAAATATGAATGCTGGTCATAATTTTAAATAAGTGGTTACAAATGAAAAGATTTAAAATTGACAACTTTTCCCCATTTCACTGAAACAGCCTTTAAACACTTCTATCTTCTCTTCTTTCTTTTATTTTCTCACTGAAACCATGTAATGTCATTTCCCTTCTTTCCATGCAATCAAAACAGAATAGTCCATTATTTATAAGGTATTGATAGGACATAAATGGTTTGTGCTACCAAAGGGTGGAACAAGCACAATTATAATAGGATATTTTCATTTATCTATCAAGAAACAAAAGCTCTAAATTTTATAAAATCTCACTATGTAAAAAAAAAAAAAAAAAAAAAAAAAAAAGCTGAATAATATGAAACATTTGATTACTATTTAAATTCAGGTTTTTGTCCTCATCTTCCTCAAGTGCACACCATCACATCTGCGTAAGTTACAGGGAATACTAAACTGAATCCCTTATTTAATCTATGAGGTTACTGTTCTTGTTTCACTGCTTATGTCTAGGGATATCATTTAGTTATTATATTTAGTACTGTTCAGTTATTGCTCACCTGTTTCCACTGAGTGAAATGTACACAGAGATTGGACTCACAACGAAATTCACAAAGCAACGCTTTTACCCACTAGGTCATGGTTCAGTAGGACAATTGCTGGGGTAAACTTAAAGCTTTAAACTTAACTTCCACTGCTGCTGCCCATGTTTTCTTTCTTTTTTGATTACTACTGCTGTTGAAGACTTGCTGACATTAGTCTTTCTTGATCAGCAGCTCCCAGATAGTATTTATTTCTATGCTAGGCCTACTAATGAGGTCTCATAGCCCAGCATATATACCAATTCTTTCAGATATCTAACTCTCTACTATCCTTCTCACTCCAGTGTTTTCACAGGGTCTGATGACCAACCCTTTCCCTTTATACATGATCAGCCATACCCAATTTTATTTCACCTCTCACTATAGCTTTTCAATGTACCTCCAGCCTTATTTTATTACTGCTTAATTACTCATTTTTGAAAATATCAAATGAAAAAGATATAAAATCCAGAATCAGTCTACTTTTTCTAAATACATTAAAAGAAATATGTTCATTTTTATAACATGGTATAACCATGTTATAAAAATGAACATATTTCTTTTAATATTTTTTTTCTTTATAAATAGAGAGAACCCTGTCTGAATTCAAACATCTGACAGAAGCAAGCAAATGTTTAAACCACTGTCACCAGCTGTTTTTCAAAAATAATCTAAATAATAGATTTTTGTCTATCAATACTGATATCATGTCAAGGAGATTGCATAAAACTGATTTTTGTTTTTTTAGTGAAAATGTTTCCAGATTAACCTAGTAACAAATGCTACAGACCCTGCATTTCCGAGGGTCTCATTCTCATCTGGGAAAGGAAAGTAATATTAATAAAAGTTAACAGAAATTCCTGCCAGCCACAAGGGTTTCAAATTAAGTTTTATGTGATGATGTTGTTAATGGTGGGAATCAAATTCAAATAAGAGTCTTTGATTTTTCCCCCTCTTTTAAAACGCTTAAGTTATTTGCTTGCAACCTTAATTCTGACACAAAAAGTAACACAAAGGCTAAAATTAGCTGCCATCTAATAAAAAATAATTAAACTCAACAGAATTCAAAAGCATTTATGCAGCTTTGTGGGTGATTTTCCACGTTACAACCCCTTTCCCAGATGCAACATTGAAACTATTCTATTGCTATTTCCATGGAAATATTTTGACATGCTGCATTTTCTAGTTCCATCAGTTCAGACTTTTACAGCTAAGGACCACTATGTCATGTACAAAGGGTGAACCATCCTCATCCCCTTGGCACATTATTAGTAAAAAGAAAGTTCCAATCAGTCAGAATCTTCCCAAGTGCTGTCTGATAAAATGTTTCCCCGACCACTACAATCTAAGCCTTTTTTTTTTTAAGTACAGAGTTAACTGCTATCTATCCTACATATTCTCATAATCTACCATTTTTAGCTAGAGAGGAAAATAAACTTTGAAAGAGGATTTTCCACTGTTGACACAAGTTAGGTACTTTGATTATTATTAGATACCTTTTAGTATCTAAACCAATTCTTATCCATCTTGAAAAGAAATTTTAAAACTTATTGGCTTTAATGTAAATGGCTATGCATAATTTGTTGTGCTATCCGTCTATGAGAATTTCATTTTATTAACTTATTTTTCTTGATTACAAAAGAGAATGCATTTGTACTCATTTATTAAATTCATTTAAATACAGTATAAAGTTAAATGAAGTATGCACCTCCCAAGTGGGAATGGCTTGGCTGCTTTGAAAATCAGCATTCAAAATCCTGGCATTTTTACCTGTATTTGAACACCAGGCATGGGCATCTATGGGGAAATATGCCAAGAGACAGGCCACAATTTGTAATCATAAGCAAAATGCACTTAAATTCATGAAGCCTAGATACTCTCTTGTTCTTGTAACGGCATTCACCCGAGGTGGGTTGAGCCGGCTCCAATATTGGAGTTTCATGGGAATTTGGAATTCACAAGCGGTCCCCAACCCGCATGTATAGCACATGAGATTCGATTATAGCGGTGAAGGTTTCATACAGGACCATCCACACTTTTTGAAGGGCCGATTACAGAGACCTGGTGCACTATGTGTCACAAGGTCCCCAAACAACCCTCCGCAGGTTTTGAATTCAGAGTTTTCCTTCTCCTAGACCAATTGCCATCCAAGGCTATAGAACCCAGTCTGTCCTGCTGTTTACCCATAGCTGGAGGGAGAAGAGGATTCACAACTTTCCCAAGGGTATTAGCACGTAAGTGAATGTAATGGATTTGAATGGAATTCGAACTCGGCTCTCCGATTCCTCAATCCAAGCCACTATCCATTACTCCACCATGCCTCCTAGTCTAGATACCAAAGAGGAAAACTCATCAGAACAATTCCCATGAAAATATTTATGGAAAAGGCACAGGGAAACTACATTACAGTGGTGGGAAAGTAACTGAAGATGAGCTGTCAGGTTAAGACCACTAATATGGCAGATTTTTCTTTGTATTTTATGTAGAATCTCTAAATACACCAAATGCAAAAGTGCCAAACCAGATGTGGCAGCAACATTCAATGCATGGATAAATAGTAGACTTGTGTGTAAGATAAATTCTGGCAAGAAAAATTGTTTAGCACAACACAGTGAACCAACTTTCCTAGCTTAGAAATTGATTCAATATACTCTTTCCACTTCATGTCAGCAGAAAATGTCAGCCTGTGAATGTGTAATGATTCACTCTTCTGTAGGTTAGCATCAACCATGTTGATGGAAGGTAAAAAAAAAATAAATAAAAATGTTCACTCAGATGATTAAAAGAGACTAACTTTGTTTTGAAAGCATCAAAATTAACAAGCCATTTCTTGCCGTAGTTAATTGTAGGTCCTTCTTGAGATCAGCTACCAATTTGTCCATAATGAACTAATCAGTTGTGTCATCAGCATAGATACAGAACTGATGCCATCAAGATAGTTGTTGAAGATTAGGAACATAGAAACCAAGGGAACACCTGAATTAATACAAAGATCTAGAAGAGTGACTGTTCAAGACAACTTTCATTTTGCAATTTGATAACATCAAATCAGTTAAAAAAAAAAAAAAAAAAAAAAATGTCTATAAATACCATAACCTTTTAAAAAAAGCCCAAGCTTCACCATTCTTATCTAAAGTTTGACAGACTCTTTCAGCAATAACCATCAACAGTTAACCTAGAGAAACAAAAGCCATATTGCTTATCTGAATGAAAACCCTGTGAGGGGCAATGCTTAACCAATTTAGAGTTGATTAGAGTCTCTAGTACTCTGCCAAAAAGAAGCAGAAAGCTAATGGGTCGGTGTAATTAGAAGGATCAAACAGTTTGCCTGAGTTCTTAAAGACTGGAACTACAGAGGAGGATAGAGAGGATTTTCAACAAACAGGAAAGCAAAAAGCAACAATACATTTATTATTGTAGAGTTTAGCGAGATCAGGAGCCAGTTCAGGAGCAAACTTCTTTAGAACTATTGCAGGGATACCATCGAGCCCATATGCTTTCTGAGGATCCTGTTTAGAGACAGATAGAGTTATGCATATCACACAATAGAGACTCAGTTCTAAGTGGAAAGTCAGGCGAAAATACTCCAGATGAGTCAAGATTAGAATTGGAAGAGAATTTATGAGCAAAAAACGTTCTGCTTTACACCTAAATTGAGTGAAGAGACTTTTTCATCAGATCATAATTACAGAGTCGCCAATAGTCACGAGAACCAAACTTGTTAGAGGCTATAATACGGTACATTAAAAGATGCAGTTCAAGAAGAAAACAAACCCACCCCCCACCAAAAAAAAAACGACCATATTCTTCTTTTCTTATGCAATATGGGGTCTTCACGAGAAAATGTTATTTGATTCGTTCTGCTCCCCTACAATCGAAAAACCCGAAAATAAAGAATTTTTAATCCTTCTGAGAAAATTTATTTTAAATAAGTGACTTATTAAAAAAAAAAATTCTCAGAAGGCTTCCTTAAGACTTAAGTAAAAAAAAAAAAAAAAATCATTCATTCATTCTTCTAAGTTTAATAAAAAGATTAAATTTCTACTGAAATTAATTAAAAATTAATGGAGTGAGAATACACATTAAAACAAGCAAGCAAGATTTTTAGTAAAAAAGAAAAAAAAATCTCTGAATGAACCTGTGCTTTAAAAAAGTTTTTGTTTTCTTGTAAACATCTGAAACACAAAACCAGGTTAAAATAAAAATCAACAAGCAGAAAACGATCGTACAGTACCGAGTCTCATCATTAATTCAGGGGGAAAAAAAAGACAATATTCTTTAATTATAGGAAATTAAGCAATATCCAGTTATTTGGAAAATCATTTTAGAAGTGAATCTTGAATAAATATTAATAAAAAGGACAAAATAAAAAACAAAAATTGAATAATAATGAATTTTACAGCAGTCAAACAAGAAGAATCATGGGTTATCTCCCTTCGGTATTTATAATCTAGCGCGGGTAAAGGAAAAAAATATCCCCCCCACACACACACCCCGCCTCAACAAAATCATAACAACCTTCTTTCGGATTTCATGAAATTTGTAAATATCACTTCATTCCTAGGATCTAAGACATTGTGAGGAAGAGCAACCTAATTGGTATCTAAGACACGAGTGGCAGTTTTGCGTACGAAAAATATTAACTACATTTATGATATCACATTCGCGTACGTTGACGTTAAGGAAGAAAGAAAGAAAAGAAAAAATTGTAAGGAATAACCAAATAAAATGTCATCAACAATGAATATTTGGATTTATTATAAAGATTTTTCGAGTATTAGTGGATACTAACTAGTAAGTGTAAGTAACATAACACGAATAGCTTGATTTTATTTTAAAAAATATAAGTAAATAAAATTGTGACGAGTTTTACTTTTATTACTCGCTAACTAAAAAATTCTTTTAATTCCAGAACAAGTGCAAAAATATAAATAAATAAAAATAAAATATTAAAAAAAAATTGATTAACACTAGTTTCAGTTAGAAAATCAAAATTATCTCCAGTAATAACGTTTTTTTTTCATTCAGTTGTTTCCTAAAAAAAATCATTTTTTTTAATTTTTGCATTTTTTTAAAGCTTATTTTATTTCCGAAAGGACGAGTTAACTGTTAGCTAATGTAATTATTTAATTAAGAATTACAAGTCTTAAGTAAATCATAGCTTTTTTTAAGTAATATTTTTAGCTGCATCCCCTAGAGGGAAAAGTGTTTTTGTTGAGTATTTAAAGGTGTGAAATGAAAAGTTTCACGATTGTGCCAACGTAAACAATTAATTTTGATGTTGGAGTTGACACGTTAAAATTCCAGACAAGAAACTCCCGTATTTTTCCTTTTTCAGTCGGAGGAGGATTATTTAAAATAAAAAAAACTTTTCCAGTTACTTTGCCCCACTTCATTTTTCCCTTTAATCTCAAAGAAAGTAAAAAGAAAAAAATAATAAGAGTGAAGACACGAGACATTTTAAAAAAAAAAAAACAAACGAAAAAAAAAGCAGTAATAATGCAATTAAATTATACAAATATAAATTTTCTGACAAATCGACATCTGAATGGGTCACACATCCAAACTGTATGCACACGCACAAAAAAAACACACACACGACTCCTTGTTTCTCTTTCATATTGAAGAAAAAGATAAGATGAGATCAGGGATTTCATAAATTAAAAAGAGATCAGTCAGAAACAAAAATCAATTTTTTATGTTGCTATCTGTTAGTTCAATTATACTTCGCGAACAAGACTAGCCTTTTGGGGGGGGTACAAGGTACTTTGTGAAGCTTCAAAGTTCAAATTTTGTGTGAAATCTAAAGGAAATCTGCTTTAAATAAAAATTAAGATTTTTTTGCTACTAAAAATAAACTTTAAAATCTGGTAGGAAATAATACTTTTTTTTTTTTTTTAACTTTTTAAGGGTTATGGGAAGGAAAAATAAATGCTTTATCGTAAATAAAGTTTTTTTTTTCTTAAAAAATGTATTTAATGACAACAAACACAAATTCAAAAGAACAAGCACATTTTTTTAACCAAATAATATAATTTAATTTCTAAAGCAGTTCTGGGTTAAGATTTTTTTTTTTTAATTTTAAAAGGTATTAGGAAGGTTTTAAGGAGGAAAAAAGGTTTTTTATGCCATATTATTTTTCAATTATTTATAAAAATTAGAATAATTGCAACTATTTTAGAATCAAATATGGGAAAATAAATAGTTTTCTTCTTTAAAACTTGTAAAACTAAAAAAAAATAGACTAAAAAAAAAAAGAGTAATAGAAAAAAAAGGGCTGACTTAGGACATTTTTTAAGTCTATTTTAAAAAGGGTAGAAAGAAAAAAGTTGACAAAACAAAATTATAAAAGAAAAAATACTTTTAAAATTAGATTTTTTTTTTTTTTTTTTTGCAAAAAGATGCCTTTTAACGACAAACAACGAATTGTTATTTTTAAAAAATCGTTTTATTTATTGCTAACTCGCAAATAAGAAAAAAGAAAGTCTTAGAAAAAAAAGTAGGTCTAAGAAATAAGACCGTAGTGGCCACAAAGTGGGAGTTCACATTTACAAATTATTACTATAGTTAACTGATCCCCTTCTTTGTGCCCACATTCACATTCTTTTTTTTATATTATTTTATCGATTGTGACAATAACAGATGGTAAGATTTTGAATAGAAAATGCATTGAATTGACGTAAGAAAAAAAAGAGGAGAAATAACGGGTGAGTAAAATAAATTTGAATAAAAGAAAAATAAGGGTAAGTTTAAGCAATGGGATTAGCTCACAAGATAGGTAAATGACTTGTTTAATTGATGATCTGCTATTATCCTAAAAATGACGCCAGCGCGACACAAAAAGATGGGTTGTTGAAAGTATATACCTCATCCTGCTTACGCCGAGACTTCCTCTTCTCCGCCATCACTGACAGACAAACAGTCAGTCAGCCGTCCGTCTCGAAATAATTAAAAAAAGACTAGATTATCTGCCCTTAGTTATGACAGGTGGCCGCTAGGTAGCGATACCGGTTTGCTGACCTCACCTTCTCTCTCACATCTATCGCTCACTCAAAAGAGAGCGAAAAGACAAAAAAGGGTAAAAGGAAAGAAGAAAAAGAAAAAGGGAGACTTGAACCCTAACCCCCGATAGAAAAAAAATCTGAACCCATGACCTTTAACCATCGCCTGGGACGAACTAGGAAATCGACATAAGACAACTGGTAGTTAGTTACCTTTCTTCAGTTGGTGAGAAAGGACTAAAGAATTTATTGAAAAGAATTAGTTATTTTTAAAATCGTCATCTATCAGAATTTACCAACTTATTCCACAATGTCACAAGAAAAGTAAGAAGTGCTTTTTTATTGTTTTTTTTTTAATTTTCAACACAAAATTTTAATATCTTTTTTTTACTTTCTCTACTCTCGAAATCTAAATTCAAATTTTTAGTTTTTAATTTTTCAGACAAAAATTAAAAGATCTTGTCAATAATTTGAAACTTTTTTAAAAACCACTTTAAGTTCTAGAGTAACACGATAATTATATGAATTTATTATTGTTTAGGGTTTAATTAATTAAACTAAAAACACACTTCTTAATTCTTTGTTTCTTATAAATTCCGGAGCGATTAACTTGCTTCAGCTTAATTCATATTTTATTTCTTTTTTTATCGCTTAAAGTTTCTTGTTCGATTCACTTTGTTCTTTTTTTGTTTATTTAGAAAAAAAAAAACTAAGGTTTGAACAGTAAATGACATCTTTTTTGACGGTCTTAATCTTATGTAATTGTAACTATCTTCTTTTTTTTATTATTATTATTATTGATGATCAGTCAAACTCAAAATTCGTAATTCTTGTGTCATTTTGAGAATATAGTTAAGTTATCTATATAAATAACGAATTTTCTGATGAATGAAGAGACTACTAAAAATTCATTACATTTTATTTTTCACCTGTGAAAGAAAGGTAAAAAAAATCACATGTTTGAATTTCACTTCTAGTTTTATGAGCGTAAGAAATCAACTTTTTGGTGTTGATCTATTTTTTTTACGGTTCTACAAAAATTAATCAAATTATACAAATATTACAAAATAAAACAGAAAAACACTAACTAAAACAGTTCATTTTAATTCCTTGTGTTGTTTTTAAAAATTGTCTGAATGATAAACCATTTTTTTTTTCGTTAGTGTGTGTGAAATAAATATGAATTACTGATAAACGTTTTTATTGACACAGGGAGCAAAGAAATGTAAATCAACAAATCTAGTCACACCTGGATCTTTTAAAATTTAAATAAGATAAAAAAAAATTAAAACTAAAAGTAAACACCGTATAAACTCCTTTCTCTATAAAACATGAGACATATCAATATATTTTTTACCTAAAAAGATAAAAAAAATGACTAGTGTACTGTTACTGTAGTGTAGTAAATTAAATAAAACTTTTAGCTGGGAATTTTCACTTGTGGATGCAATTTGTATTTAATTTTATTAAAAAAAAAAAAGAGAAACGGTAGAGATTTTAAGAAACACTCTTTAACACTTAATTTGTTTATAAATATTTTAAAAATTGTGATTTCATTTAAAAAAAAAAATCAGTTCCTTTCCAGTTGTTTAATTATTTATTTATTATTGGTCTACTCTTTTCTTCCCAATAAGTGCGGTTCGGGTATGTATTAAAAAAAAAAAGAAAAAAATGTCCTTCATTTTTTTTTTAAAGTTTAAAAAAAAAAAACTAAAGTAAAAACAAATTAAGCTAGTATGTAAACCTATTGTTATGAAATATAGTAATGAAAAGATTAATTTTAATAATAAACAATACTGCATCTCGTGATACTTTTTTTTTATGACCAATGTAGATTTTGACGCCCAAATCCATTTGTCATTATTTTTTGGAGGTCCTCGACAAGTTAAAAAAAATCAACAGCCCCAGATTTTATTTGGATTTAAAAATAATACATTGTTCAGATAATTTTTGTTGTGTATCGGTTTTAGATTTAAGTCCTTTCTTTTTCAAAAATCTTTGGACATGTCACATGTGTATGTGAGATTTGGATTTATGACTACATTTTCCACCTGTACTTCTTTTCCGGTCCATAGCGTAGGTAAGGCGAAAAGGACCTTTCAGGTGCCAGGTTAGTAACATCTGGTCTAGTGCATAAGAAAATTCGATTTATTTTTTAAAATATATCGAATATGTAAGTTAAACGAAAAAATAGTCGGAACAAATCAGTTTTAAAAGAATCTAAGTAATAATTAAATTTTTTAGTAAATTAACATTTTTTTTTTTCTGAAATTTGTTAAAAAAGTGAATAAGTTATTTTACCTAACCACAGACTCTCTAGCTACAAACAAATATCATTTTTTTAAACGAGACAAAAAGATCAGTCATAATCTAGAGGTTAAAAAGTTAATATTTAAAAAAAAGAAAAAACAAACATTTTTATTTATTACAGAGTAGTCTGAAAGTCTTGTTACCCCTAACCCTCTCTTCCAAGCTGTAGGAGTTTGTGTCAACCATCTGAAATGATATGATGTTGGGATGACAAGGTTAACTTTTAGGATCATAAGAAGGTTACTCTTCTTCACAATATGAAAGGCCTGTTTTAAAATTGGCATCTGAAATCCTGGTTTTTGCTTCCTTGGTTTCAAAACAATTACTGGGAATGAGAGATTTGAGATCACAACCATCTAGGCTAACAAAGAAACCTTGGTATTGAAAATCCTTGGAAAAGAAAAACCTCAGATACTCTCTCGAGTCTTGTATATTCCTGGCTAACCACAAAATGTCTGTATGCAAATAGAAAACAAGTTGCACAAATATCATAACTAGAGTAAAAGTAATTATTTGAAAGAAATTTAACATTTTCAAATGCTTTGTTCAAGTTTTTGTCCAGTTTATTTTTTATTAAAAATGTGTTAATTTTTGTCTGTTTCTGGCTGGACCTGCATTTTATTGCTGCCAATCAATATATTTGTAAGGGTAACTTCTGGTTGAAAGCACAATCATTTGTCAGACATAATCATTGCCTGAGTGTTATACTCGTCTGAGAGTTGTGTAAGCAAAAAAACCTCTGGTGTGGCCAATCTGTGATAATGCAAATGCTTGTTCTTTGAATGAAAATAAGGAAATTCAAAAGAATTAATTGAACTGATTTTATCAGTGTTTTTAATAAATGTTAAGTATGGTTTTCTAAATTCTCAAAACGCTTTTCCAGTATGAAAATAAGAATGGGTTTAGTTTGGGTAATTGAATGATATTTGCTAAATTTCAGATTTTAGCATTATTTTACATCTGGATAATTGAAGTCTAGAAAGTTTTCAGAATTTTTATTAAAAACCATTGGGAGCACAAGAGATTTCTGTTGTGCCTTCAGTTTCTAGTTTTCAAAAAAAATGGGTCCTTTGATAGATTTAGGCCCATCACTATGTATGTAACTCTGAAAAACATGTTAGTTGATCAATTAATTGATTTTGTTAATCTAATATTTTAATGTATATAAAGATGATGTAAATAAACATTGACATATCAAAATTGAATATGTTGTTCATTAATCATATGGTAGTATCATTAATAAAAAAAAATTGAAAACAAAAACCATTCCTAAGATGAAGAACTATTTAAATGATTAATTTGAGAATTCCCTGTAGGTTATCCAGATTGATATATGCCTGAAGAAGGCTGGAGAGCACAATGGCCAAAATGTTGTGATATCAACAACAAAGATGACAATAGTCCAAATATAAATAGTAGAAATTGATTTGAGGTTTAAAATATTTAAATGGTATTTTAAATTAGGGAGTTTAATGTGTTCAAACATTTTAAAATCCAGTTAATGCTGTGTAGCCTTGCATGTTTATGCAAAGTGTACATTTTTTTCTTTCTAAAAATGCTCCTCTAAAAATGACTATGCACTTTATGCCCTGTTATCAGAATACTGTTAAAAAGACACACTTTTACTGTGTGTGTGTGTGTGTGTGTGTAGCTGTATAGAAACATTGGTTTTTGTTCAAGCAACATAGTTAAGCAAAGTTGAGTCTGGTCAGCACCTAGATGAGTGACTGCTGGAGCATACCAGGTCCTGTAGGCTTGTATATGTGGGTAGTATAATGGATAATGACTCGGAATTGGAAATCAAAGAGTCAAGTTCATTACATTTACTTATGTGCAAATACCTTTAGGAAAGGTATGAATCCTTTTCTCCCCCCCCCCACACACACACACCAAGATATGGGTAAATAGCAGGACAGATTGGGTCCTATAGCCATTCACTTGTGCTGGTTGTTCAGTAAAAAACTTAGAATTTACTGAAGCCTAATCTGTTCTCGATGGAAGAAATATATATAGATGAATCATTAGTTGAATATACTTTTTATTTTCTAAGTATTTCTGTTTGTTTATATGATAGGGAATATATGTAATGTGTGTATGTTGCATGGTCACAATCTTGATCTCTTCAAATCTAGGTTTAATAGTTATCTTTCCTGCATAGCCTCATAAGTTTCACTTTTTCTTATTACATTCAATTTCTATATAATTTATGTCCAGAAAAGAAAAAAATTATAAGAACACAAGAAAAATTAAAAAAAAACTTAACTGCAGTACTTTGTCAGTCATTTTTAATGAAACTTGTATAAAGGAGGGATTGCTGCCCAAATACACAACACACACACACACACACATATATATATATATATATATATATATATATATATATATATATATATATATAGGCAAATAATGACAGCCTGATAAGTTTGTGTTTCTTTAATTTGAAAATTTGCTTATTCATGTTGTCATTCATATGTCCTGTTTGTTCTCATGTCCTGTTGCATATTAATCTGGTTCTTCAATTTCCTGAGATATCGTCAGGTAGTTCCTGTTTCAGTACAAAGAAAATCAGAACCTGTTTTTTTATTTGTTGTCAGTAACCAGGAAATCCTATTTTAAAATAACAAGGAAATTTTCAAAGAGGATGTAGAAAAGAAAGTCTAATGCAACACTTTCATTTTTTACCTTTTCATAGCTGAGCAACATGAAGTTTATGTATGATACTTTTATGAATTGTTTGGGAGTCTGACACATGGTTGGAACACCCATGTAGAAGAGGAAAGTGTGATTTTTATCTAGATCTCAAGTGTTTATATTTTATACCCAGCAAACAGGTCCTTTGAAATTGTCTAAGCAGCATTCACTTTTCCCAAAGAAGTGTAAATGAGTGGATGGGGGCTTTTTGAGACCAAGTGACAATCAAACTGATTCTGGAGCATATCTGGTTGTGGGTCCGTTAACATTTATCTTTAGGATCACAGACTGTCCTTTGTGTAGTTCATATTACCAACCACACATTACTGAGGTTGAAAGAAAATAATAAAACATTATTGAGAAGAAAGGACACTAAAAGAACCGGATTTATAAAGACAGAATATTGATTAATGTTGCATTTAAACTTTTTTAAAGATCATAGGTGACATGGATGCAAGAAACTGGAAGAGTTTCACATGTCAGAAAAAAATATAATAAAACTTAGTTCTATCTAACTATTTCACCAGTAAAATGAGGAGACCTACATGTCAATCTAGTACTATGCTTAAATTCATTCAGTCAAGGTACCAAAGAGGACAGGTCATCAGAATATTTGCCATGAAAATATTTATAGAAAAGATATAGAAGCTATGTTATGGCGGTGAGAAAGAGACTGCAGCAGAGATGTCAGGTCAGGACCAGTAACATTACAGACCCTTCTTTGGATTTTGTAAAGAATCTTGAGATATAGCAGGAGCACCAGACCAGCTATGACAGCAATATTCAATACATAGATGAATGACATACTTCTAAACATGCAACATGGATTCTAGTGAGAAAAATTGTCTGGTATAACACAGTGAACCAAATTTACTAGCAACAGATCTAGCAACTGACTCAATGTAATCATTCCATTTCATGTCAGTGGAAATTGTGAGACTGAGAACGTGCAGTGAGTTGGTCTTCTGGAGGTTAGGATCAATCATGCTGATAGAAGGAAAAAATGCTTCACTAAGATGACTAAAAGATAGCAGTTTCATTTTGGAGGCATTAAAATTGACAAGCCATTTTTTGTCACAGTTAACAACTCATTGAAGGTCGTTTTTAAGATCAGTTGTCAGTTTTACTCTATCAGTCATACAGACTTACTATTTGAGTTTGGCGTGTTTGTAGAGAGAAAAACTGGGCTGTTAGACCAGTATTGCAGAAATTGCTCCAAGTTTCACCTACCTCCTTACCCAGGCAGAGTAAACAAGTCCTATATTATAATATTAGAAAAAGTGTTCATATTATTTCCTGACACTGCACAAGTTTCTATCTTTGTTAATTTGTGCAGATACAGTGAACATTTCCCAGTTTTCAGTATAAACTGACATGAATAAGAATGAAAATGACATGGGGGGGTAATCATTGATTAGTCAGAGGAAGGCTGGGTGGGGATCTTGAGTGTTTACAGGAATATTGAACTCCTCTGATTTTGCTCTTACCAGAATGTTTCAGACAATCCATTTTATGTTGTAAAGATGACTTCTGTAATTTTGATGGTGTTGTGGAGTTATTTCGCAGTGGAGGTTTGTATTTGTACTAAGTTGGTCCTAAAATAGGTTCGACATACAAAACGTTAGGAACTTAATATAATAGGTATTACGCAGAGTAATCTTGTTGTGGTTGCCGATACTTTCGTATTTGACTGAATGTCGTCCGACATCGACTAACCCTCGTTTCTCTTACTACTCCTACTTATATTAGGTGGGAAAGTCTATTAACTATAGAATAGGTGTGTTTCACAATAACAGATGGTTCATTGTTCTAAGAATTGTTTGGACTATTGAACCTTTTCTTTATGTTGCTTTTGTTATCATGATGCTTTGGTTCCGCCAATCTTAAGCCATTTTCCAGTGTACAGTTTTGCAAGCCAAAAAAGGGATTTCTTTTTCAGGAGATAGTGACTAGGAAAAAAGATGGTGGCAAATGTTGGCTTTCAGAGGTGTATGGATTTTGATTGACTGGGAAAGAATTGAAGAGCATCTGTACATGAGGGTCATTAAAAAAATATGAGAAACAGCAGGAAGCAAACAGTAGATATTTATTATTAGGACTAAACTCAAACCCAAAATTCATCAATCTCTGCCAATCTTTGTAGAAAAGCTTTTTAAAAATATATTCTAGTGTCTCAATGAGAAGCAAAGCAAGCATTTATTATTGGTAACAGTACTGATTTAAAATAGAAATAAGATTTATTGTGGAAACAAAGAATGAGTAACCTGGAGGGCATAACTTGTCACTGTTGTTGTTTCTGCTGAAGTGGTTAATTTCTTTTTCGCCTCAGCAAATGTAAATTTGAGAAAAAAGAAATATGTTGTATTTTGGGTAAATAAATGTATAATTTATTTACATATATACAAAGCCAGCATACTACTTGTAAAAGCAACAGAGTGGGGAAGGAAGAAGAAAAAAGAAAGAATATTGGTCATTCAGGAAAGCCTCTACATTTGGGAGTGTTCTGCAAAGTAGTTCTTGTGGGGCTGGGCTGTTTGAGCAGAACTTCCTCCTTACAATGAGAATACTGAGGAAATGAAGGTGATTTGACTCCAAGAACACAGCATGATATCTCCATATGATGAAATAAAATGGAACCACTTTTTTGCACTGGTTGCTGTGAATAGTGTGGTTCTTGTTGGTAGGAAAGGGCTGAGCTAGTTGTTATATTATAAACAACCTAATAGTTTAATTTTTTTTTCTGTAAATTCTTAAGAACAAAAAAAAAAATGTATAAATTTACTTTTTTCATATGTTTAGCTTTTATTGCAATTCTAATCATCATTTTTTAAAACAAACATTACCAAGGAATGAAAGTAGTTAAAATAAAACACAATGTCAATGGGGGGAAAAAAATGTTCTTTTGACACTTTTTTTTTTGTGGACACAAAGGTCCATGTTTGCCTTATTTTCTTACAAAAGAATTGAATTAAATTTCCTAGTGTTAGGATTTTTATTTGAGCATGATATTAAGCATTGCTTAGAAAATTTGCTTCAATCTTTTTGAGTATATACAAAAAATAAGCTGATTATAATTAATGTTCTATTTTTTTGTAAAATAGATTAAAAAAGCTTGGCCATGCCCATTTTCAAGATGGGCGATAAACTGCTACTACTTTAAACATGCCCCAAAAACTTTTGGAATGATATTTACTTTTCAAAATTATAGAAGATACATGCAAGCAACTTAAGTATTTGCCATTTTGGCAAACTCTTCATATAAAAAACAGGTTTCATTATGTTTAACTTCACCAAAGTCTATGAAGTAAGTTCAGTAAATAGCAATTGATGATGTTGTTATGGTGAAAAGAGAATTTAGTTTGTTTTCTAAAGAATTCTTTTATACAACTTATCACAGAAGAAATTAACTTTGAAATAAAAACAGCTTTTAAAACTTGGCATAATTTGGAGTTTCCTGCATTGATTTAATACTAACACTAATAATGAGGATTTTAGAAGTAGATACTTACCCAGTGTGGTACTTGACCACAAAAGTAGGAGTGTACCTGGTTAAAATCAAATTCACTAATAAATACTCTATGAAATTAGCTTGTTAACCATTTCATTACATTGCAGTCTTTTATATGCTGTAACCCTTCAGGACATGGGTGATCATAGCTCTCCACAGCCTCCTATCATTTGTTGCCCTTAGAAGCATTTCTCCCTTTGCCATCCCAACTCCTGTTCCACCCTACATTCACACAAGCTTGTCAGCTAGGTAGCCTGTTGCTTTTTCCTTATATCTCTTCCCCTGGATCTGCTCTGTGAGGGTTAAGTTTTCCAACCTCTCTTTCATTATGTGTCCAAGAAATTTCAGCTGTCTGTTGTTGATTCTATTAGGTTGGTGCAAAAATAATGATGTAATAATGTCGTTTTTTGACGTTAAAAAATACGTCAAAAAACAACATTATTACGTCATTATTTTTGCACCAACCTTATAAGTGTTCTTTTTGTTATCATTTTCTTTAAGACTTCCTTGTCGCTTACTTGTTCTATCCATATAATTCTCAGTATCCTTCTGTAGAACCACATTTCTATTGCCTCTGGTTTCCTTTTTATTTATGGGGAGATTGTCCAGCATTCACTGCTATATAAGAGGATTGATATCCCATAACAATTCATTGCCTTTTGTTTCTAATCAAATTTTCCTGTTTCTTAATACTTTGTTTAGCTTTTAAAAGGCATCTTTTACTAATCTAATGTGCGTTGGGATTTCGGGATTACATTTTCCATCCTCAGTTAAAAACATTTCCCAGATATTTCCACTTCTGTGCTTGTTTCATATTTTGACATCTCCAATTCATATTTCACATCATTTTTTTTTTTTTTTTCTCACAACCATGTTGTCTTACAGTTGATGGCTAATCCTTTTCTTTCTCTCTATCCTTTCCTACCTTGTTTAGGAAGTCCTGTTTTCTTTCTATGGCACAGTGCCATACATAATAAAGCCCTTTTGTTAGTAATATTCCTAGCCAATGAAACATTTTCTGGTTTGTAATGCATTTTTATAGTAATAATTAATAAAATAATTCAGAATGCATTTCTCTAGTAAAATAATTGCAATAGTTTTTTGACAGAAAAATCATTAGCAGTGCATCAACATTAATACATATAGCCCTGTTATACCAGTAACATTTGCTTTAATTTTTGACCAATGAACATTCCTTTCTTTCTGATTTTTTTTTTATTGTATTTTTATCCTAAAATAATCAATTAGAAATGAATCAAAGATGATATTAACATTGTATAGGATAATATTTTACAAGTACTGTTTATATTAGTTCAGTCACTTATTTTACTTACTTCATATGGGTTGACAAAATATATATGGAATATGAAAAATAAAATTCATTTTCTATTGAAAGGCAATTATTCTTAGTGTGTATGCATTAAAACATATGAAAGGAGTTGTGACATTTTCTCAGTTCCAATCAAGGATCCTCCTCTGAATTTTGACATTTGGTTATATTTTTGGGAAGTAAGTTTTCAGCACTCCAACATGCTTGCATTCGCACACACACACATATATATATATATATATATATATATATATATGTATATTAATAAAAAGAAAGAACAGTAAGATATATAATCCGGTGTTCTTATAGATATTTTTATTTTTACAAAATAGTGCTCAATGTAAATTTACAGAGCATTAATATTATAAGTTAATAGACTTAAAATATGGTTTTTTGCTACAGTTCCAACCATGTTTCAAGAATGGAAGCTAAAAGCCCCTAATTTAATTTTGTACTTAAATTAAAGACATCACTTTCATTTCATCCTCTTGAAACATGGTTGGAACTGTGTAACGAAAAACCATATTTTAAGTCTATTAACTATAATATATATATATATATATATATATATATATATATATATATATATATATATATATATATATATACACTTGTACATACAATATATATATAAATTATTGGGTTGTATACAAAGTCCTCCTCCCAGAAAAACAACCAGCTATAAAATAGCATTAAATACTAACAATTCATGTCATATTTGGGGAAAAGTGTGCAAGGCTGAAAAGATGCACAAACATTCAAAAAATAAACCTAATGACAACAAAAGGTATCTTTCATGTCTGCCAACTTTGTGTCATTGGTCTTAAAAGTTTGTCTGGTTTTAAAGATCCATATTTGTTAAAAGTGAATAATTCTTACAATGCTATATTGTGATTGTCATACTCAACAGCAAGACGGCAACCATTATATTTATACATATATATTTTTGTGCATTTATAGTGTGTTTACTTAACTATATTCTTTATGAATGAATATATTCATGTTAATCTGAAGCTAAAAAGACTGCTATAAATATATACTTGTCATTAGTCAATAATTTTCCCTCTGATCAACACCATATTTGATTTTAGACCATTATCTGTTATAGCTACCTCCAAAAATTTACTAAAAAAGTGCATACCATGAGAAAAAAAGGCCCCAAACTTGATAAAAACAAAATTCTATCAAATTGTTTGTTATTATTAAGATGAAAGAATAAAGTATTTTTTGATTATTTATTAAATTTTTTAATCCTTTCGGGCATATTTAAAATTTTGGTTAAAAAAAAATCTTGTTTTTGTTTTTTTTTTTGTTTTTTTTTTTTTTGTTTTTTTCTGTTAGCTAGTGGCCCAAAGATTAGTATTAGGAATTTTAGCATCTTTTTTAGCATTAAAAATGCATTGTTTTCAAAATTTTAGCAAAAATCAATAATTGTTGGATTTTAATGAAATTTACAGGACAAATGAATTAAATTATTTTAGAAAATTTTTTGTTTTCTTTTGCATCTGTTACCCTCACTTAATTTTCATAGTTATATTAGTTAAAATCAGGATGGCTTGGAGAATTTAAATCATCAATTTCTTTTTGTCAAACACCATTTATTGAAAATCTGCTCTTAATCATAAAATAAAAAATGAAATAAAACTGACATTTAATTAGAAAAGCTTTTAATTGCTTTTATAAATAAGATATATTAAGGACACTATTGTCTTAAGAAAAATTTTTTTTCAATGAATATTGAATTTTTGCAAGAATAGTTTTCATTTTTTTTTTTTTTTTTTTTTTTTTTAAATTTTAATTGGAATAATTTGAGTCTTAAATCTCTTAAAATTCTGTATTAATTCCACCCTTTTAGAAGATATTAAGTAAAAACTATACTTACTCATCATAAATGGAAAAACTTAGTACAAATCATCAAACATCAATATTTTTAAAAGAATTTAAAAATTTTTTGTATGTGTATAAATGTGCCATTTTTTTGTAGATATGGTGGCCCATACACAACATTATCAGAAAATGAGAGCGATGTCTATAGTAAATTTAAAGCCAAAATTTCTAAAATTCAATACAATATCAGATTACAGGGAATATTTTCCTAAATTTTTAAGATTACTGAGTACTTAAAAGTTCTATAAAAGGCATTCACTGTCAGCTTAAAAAAATGCATTTATGCAATATTTTAATCTGATTTGTTTCAAATTAGATTAATTATACTTTAAATCAGCTAATATTCCTCAAATAAAGTTTCAGAAAAGTATATTTTATTTCTGGAAAATTTTTTAATAAGGAGGAAAACATTGCAATAAACAGGGGCTAAAAAATGACGCTAAAATTAAATTTTTAGTAGAAAAAAGACAAAAAAAAAAAACTTCCACTCATGTTAGTTTTGAAATAGAGCAAAGTATTTGGCTTATTGGAAATATTAACTTTAATCTATTAACTTGAAATGAAAATTAAAATAAAAGCTTCAAGAAAGATTTTTCTTTTTTTTTCTTCCTTTCCTTAATAGGCAGAGGGTAGCACTCTGCATATATTACCCCTGCTTCCGTGTCAGAGCTGTTTCTCCTCTTCCAGGACACCTATTTTTTTTTCTCAGTATTAAGTTACATTTTCTTTTTCTATTCTAAGGGACAAGCAAAAAACATTAATAACCGGAAAGGTTATTTTATATTGTTTTATTTATTCAAATTTCTGGCAGTGAGTAGGGAGCACATTCTAAAAAGAAAAAAAAAAAAACCATAATGTCCATCTTAATATCCAGTATCTCGATTATATTTTTGCTTGTCCTCCTTTCGAAGTTCACATGACTGTTACATCTTGCCAATACTTCATAAATAGTGGATTATTCTATTTTGACTATGTGAAAACAGAACTGGCATGTCAGAGAGCCTACTTGAAGAAAATGAATGAAAGAAAAAAGGATAGAATTGTTTAACATCTATTTCAGTGGAATGAAAAAAATTGTCAATTTCAAATTTTTCCATTTGTACACTTTTACTTTATATAAATTTATTAATAAAAATATTTGCAAGACAGGTTTTCACCTGGTTAATTATAAGTTTCTAATAATAATTCCAATATTATAAAATTATAAAAATCCATTATTACTTATAGATTTTTACCAAGGTGATACTTATATAGATTTTGCCTTCGTTTCTACTGATAAACCATTAATGTCAACCATTCCGAAAATTTAGCTCCATAATTCAGCCCTTACTAATCAAGCAGGTTAAGCAGGCAATTTCTTAGTCTTAGTTCCTGCAAATAAGTATTTATTTAACATTTTTACTTGAATTTATTTTTTAACTCATTGGCCTCTTGTTTGAGTTAACATTTCAAAAGCAATCTATCTTTTTTTTTTTGTTTTTTTTTTTTTATAAAATATGCTATGCTACCTAAAGAATTTTTTTCTTTTCCATTAAACTTTTTACATGTTGCTTACATCCGCATCACATTGTAACATCGGTTCTGGTCTGATCATTGAAGTTAAATAACCTCAAGATTGTTCAGTACTTAGATGGGGAACAGCCAGGCAACATTACTATAACAATGCAGTAGTGTAAGTTTTAATCTTAACAGTGGTCAAGAAAGAATTTTTCTGGTGAACAAGTTACAAGCATTTATTAAGTGCAAAAGAAAAATTGGACAAAAGGCATGTGCTGTAGTTTCTCTATTCATCATGTAAACAGCTGGCAATTTCATTTTAGAAATATATTTTAAGTCGTACAGCAGTTATTCTCAACTGCCATGTCATGGCACACTAGCAAAATATTTTCACATTTGACCAAACATTGAAGAAATCACAAAAAACACCAAGCACAGGTTTCACACTAAATAAGCTGCACAAATAGTTGAATAAAAACAATGAAATAAAATAAGTTCATATTTGTGTGTATTTAAAAAAAAAAAAAAAAAAAAAAAATATGGTTTCATTTCATAAGATTTAAATGTATGCCCTTTAAAGATTTTGTTAAGTGCACTGTGATATTTTAATTTTTCTCCTAGGTGTGCTATTGCTTAAAAAGGTTGAGAAACAATGTCATAGAGACTGTATCTTATTTAATCTCAATGTGGTACAGTTGAGTATTTTCATTTTTCAAGAAATGATTCTAGAACAAATTCATGTATGGATATTTTTATTTTAGACATATTTCATATATCATCTTTCTGTAACTTTCCATTACAACACTCAGACCACCATTCTACAGTTATTAATATGAAACCTAGATTAGAAATTAATATATATTTATATTCTATGCCTTTCATCGGCAATGGCTGGTGCTAACTTTCAAGAAAGTGACTTGTACCTTCTCTGGCTAATATTCTCAGCTGACATGATGTGGAAAGACTATTGAATCCATTGCTAGGTCAGCTGCTAAGAAAGTTGGTTCACTGTGTTGTGCAAGACAGATTTCTCTCTGGAATCAGTCATACATATCTATAAATCTACCATTCATCCATGCTTTTGAATATTGCTGCCACATATGATTTGGTGCATCTTGAGCCCCTTGATAAAATTCAAAGAAAAATCAGTAATATTATTGCCCCTGATTTGGCAGCTTGGCTTTAGTTACTTTCCCACCATTGTAAAGTTGCCTCTCTGTGCCGTTTCTATAAATACTTTCATGGTAATTGTTCAGATGAGCTCTTTGCTATGATACCAAGACTTTTTGAATTTAAGTGCTATATCAAACTGGCATTGGGATCTCCTCAATTCACAGGTGAGCTGACTGGATGTAACTGTAAATTCTGTGTTAAGTTTCTTTTCTTGCACTCATCCCTTCTGGCTCCATGCTTTCCAGCCAACTTTAATCTCCAAAAATTGATCATTATTGATCCTGACCAGGCATCTTGACTTCAGTAACTCTCCCACCATTGTAAAATATTATTCCTGTATCTTTACTACAAATTTTTTCATGACAATTGTTCTGATGAGCTTTCCTCTTCTTACCTTGACTTCACAACTTTAAGCACAGTACTAGATTGGAAGTTAGGTCTCATAGTTCCACTATTAAAATTGATAGATGTAACTATAAGTTTTATGCTAAGAGCTCCTCCTGCCCTTGTAGAACTCTCTTCTGGCTTCTTGGTTTCCTCTCAAGTATGATTTTCAAGAATTTAAATGCAGTCTCAACATCCTTTACAAACAGTAAATATGCAAAAACTACAATGCTCTCTAGACATATCTGGGAAATTAAAAATAAAACAAAATCACATCAAAAATATCATGTAATATAAGTAAAACAGTATCAGCCTACAACAAAAAATCCCAAAACTGTAAACTCTGTCTAGAGGAGAAAATAGTTATAATTACCTTCCCAGACCAACACAAATGACTGAACGATCAGAACTCATCTCAAAATGCAGGCATAAAATTAAATTTTTACGACATTACTTAAAAATTGAAAACTAAAAATAAGAAAATAAAAATAAATGAAATATAAACAAATTAGTATAATAAATTAATCAGAATCAATAAGTAAATAGTAAGTAAATTAACAAACTACAAATACAACATAATAATAACAATCAACAACAAATAATAAATTTAAAAAACAACACTATAAAATAGCCACAAAACTGCATTTAGATTCACAATAATTCCACTCAATAATCCCTAGAACAATTCAAAATATAACCGTTACAGCCCATCCAGTAACCATGAGAATAATACAACAGACCTACTCCTAATGCATCATGGGCCAGCATATATATAAATAGCCGAGCCAAAACACAACACATGATTGTGTTTAAGCATGAAACTCTGTCACCGTTGTGTATTGACCTCAATGTCTACTTATATAATGTTGATAGACAATGTAAGTTTCATTAAGATGCTTAAGTACATCTTAAAAATGTGTTATGTCTACAGCAGGCAATGTAAATTTGTTAATTTATATTGAGTACATCTTGAAAACATTTCAGCTGCAGACATTGTAAGATTCAGTAAAGACAACTGAGTATGTTCACAGCAGCAGAAATGTTAAAAGCAATAAAATATATACAGACACTTCACTGGTTTTTCTGGCAACTGATGGATATTTTTTTAAAGATTGGTCAAAGTTATGGGCATGAATTTTTTTTTTTTACTTGCAGTTAGCCATTTTATTCATGGTTATTAGTTTTGTTTTTTTTGTTTTTAAAAAATGCTTCTTTCTCTACAGAATTAATAGTAGAAACACAGAACCTACCAAAATGAACACAAAAGTCTTATTTACACTGTTGTCCTCATATTCAAAACATTTTAGCCGTTGTGCGCTCCAACCTTCTTCGGGTGATGTACCTTGGAATTTTGAACTGAAAATGTATGATCTGGTAGATAAGTTTTGGTTGAAGTAATCAAAAAAAGTGACTAGGCCCAAAGAGTTGTGAGTTCAATATCTGGCCACAGCAGAAGGAACAAAAATTTGGAGAGTTATTAAAGGGAATTAAATGAAACTGAGATATCTAGAAAAGGCATGGCATGTAGAACTAGAACAATCTACTCCAGTGGAAATTCCAACATATATCACCTGAAGAAGGCCAGGGTGTACAATGGACAAAACGTGAATATGACAATGAAGATGAGGACAACAGTCTGAATAGTGTAAATACCTCATACAGACAGATAACAAAATTTTTAGTATTCCAAATCTGGTTCTCAAAATAAGTTTTCTTTATTCTCAATTATGGTATGTGTATAACTTAAAAAATAGTGTTTGTCCTTTTTTAATTGCAACATATTTAATAGAAAAACAGTCTCAGTATTCCAAATCTAGCCCTCAACAGTTTTTTTCAATCTTTAAATGGTAACAGTCTGGTCTGTTTTTATTACAATATATTTAATAGTTGAAGTCCACAAAGCCTACCAAAATAAGCACAAATGTATGTCTTTGTATTTCAACAGCAGTCTCTTTCTTCTCATCACCATTTGAGAACTATCCTCTGAGCATATCCTTCATTCAAGCTTTTGAGAGGTATTCACCTTTTGTTCTTTCATGGAGTCTGTCAGCATTCTGGAACCCCTTTTTGCACTGACCCTTAAGTAACCAAGAGACTGCATTAAACTGAAACAACTACTAAAGGCCTTCACCAAGTTTTGAAATAGTGATTTTCTCTGTTGTAAAGAAAGTATCAAACTTTTTAATCTTTATTGCCAACAGCAGTTGGCCTGTCACTAAGGTCAGTTTCTCCTTTGTCTTTGAGATTTCCATTAACTTGACTGACTTATTTCTTTACTGTTTTTAAATAAAGTGCAGCCTTGCTTAGATAAAATCCATTAATTTCTTGTGAATATTTGCAGTACTTTCTCCTTCGAGAAATAGAAATTATATAAGCCTTTAGGAATTCTGAATCTAATTTTTTAAATTAGAACTGATGCTACTTTTTGACTGACCCTTGTAATTGTTTAATTTAAGTTTCTAAAAGTACTAATACATTAAATATATGATCTGTGCTTAATTAATAGGCTAAAGTGTATTATTGAATTGTTATTATGTGATCTTGTTGGTCTGGCAACATGAATAATCTGACAAAGTTCTGGAAGCAGTGGTGCCAGAAGATCCATGATGTATCTCTATTATGAACTGAAAAATATTAATTTAGTTCCTGTGTTTGGGTGGAACATGTTGAATTCTGGCCAAAAAAGATTTTTTTTTTTTTTTTTTTTTTTTTTTTGGCAACTATTTCTAGAATGTTTTCTGGTCCGTTTTTTGCTTCCATTTTCCTTAACATTTCCTCTTAGCACACATGTTCAGTTCATGGTATTCTCACCATCCTTCTGTAGAACCACATTTTTGTTGTTTCAAGTCTCTTCTGTGAAGAGATTGTCCAACATTCACTGTGATATAGGAGAATTGATATTTTGTAACAGTTCCAAACTCGTGGTTTGGCAAAGTATTCAAATGCCCTTTTTGTCAGCTATTGTGGCATGCTTGTGATATTTTGTCATAATATTTGCTGATTAGACAGATTAGAGAGACAAGTGAGTTCTTGTCATTTCCAAATGAAGTGAAAATAAACATCTTCATCAAAAATTCAATCTTGGTTCATCACTTGTTTCTTTTTCTGACCTGAAACAAACAACCAACTGATATCTCGGTTTTCTGTAATCTTATAATTTTAAGAATTCTTATAATTTCAAGAGTTGCTTTTGGATTATTAAAAAACTATTAAACTTATTTATTTTTGTTTTTTCTTGTATTTTTTTTAACCATGATATTTAGGTTTATCTGTCCTATCCTATAAGAGTACGTTCTGTAATTTTGAGAAAAGTCTCCCTTGTAAGAGATGTTCTGTGTTCAGGCTATTCAGCCACTCTTTTTTTCTTTTTTTTTTTTTTTTTTTTTTTCCTTGATTTTGCTAGATTTTTTACAGCCAATGCATTTTATATTGTAAAGTTACCTCTTATAATATTCAGAAGTCCTTATCATTCCAAGTGTTAAGACTATTTTTCTCCTTCTTTATATAACTTTTATTAACATTTTTGCCGATCCTTCCTACACTGTAAAGATTCCTTCTGTAAATTTTATATGAGTCATTATCATTCCAACTGTGGTTTTGACTATTGAACTCATTCTTTGTGTTGCTTTTAATTGTCATCAAGCAAAGTATCAGTTTTAAAGAAAATATCTTTTATGGGTTAAGTTTCAATGCTTGTGATTTTAACTTTATTCTTTGTCTTTTAAGATATTCTGATATAATTGAATAAACCCACCATCCATTGTTTTAATGTTTGATTTATAAAAAAAATTATTATGAGATAGATATATAATTTTATTTGTTTTATATACTTTTTGCTCTAATGTTTGGTATTTGAAATAAAATTTATTAATTTTAGGTTATGGGTTAGTAGTTCATTTGTTTCCGTGATTGTAATGTGTTTGTAGGTAGTGTAGCAGGAATTTGTTTTCATGTCTACATTTGGAAATGAGCTCTGACGTTTTTTTAGGAGTTTATATTATTCTGGAAACATTATTCTTGCTAGTTTCTCCTAAGCAAAGATTATATTTTAGGTGTTGTAAGTTGGTAATGTTTTTCTTATATTCTATATTATTTTTGGCATGTTTGGTTGGTGTTTTTGTGATTCTATGCCTGTTTAAGTTTTGCTATTTGAATATTATTTTAAATATTTTGATATTCTGTGTGAGTAGATTCTTTGTTTTGAGCAACTTTCAGGGCAGCTATAACTAAGTTTTATTGTAATTTTGTTGAATATTTTGTGTAGTTTAGCAATCCTTTTTAAAAAGTGAAGCAATGGGTATGAATATTTTACCTGTATCAATTTTTTTTTTTAGTTTTTATTTTAAGGTGAGTGTTTTTGTTTTTTTCCTGTTCCAGTTTTTATTCTATTTGGTGCAAATTTTAGTTTTGGAGATTTTTTTTTTCTTTGTAATTATTGACTTTTTATAATTATTTTCATCTGACAAGTTGTCATCTAATCTGCAATAGATGGATTTCTTCCTGATTTTTAATGCATAGCATACATAGTAACTACCAGAAATTTTTCTAATAAAGTAAAAAAAAAAATTGCAGAATTCTATGTTTAAATCATCAAATTCAACTTTTAAGCCTTAATATTACTCTGGTGATATTCATTCTTAGCCCTGTGAATGACTTACCTTTCAACATGTCCAATACTCAACAAGTGTGGGCCATTACAATTTTTTTTTTTTTTTTTTTTTTGTGAGGTTTGGCAAAATGTGGCTTTCCATCTTTTAGGCATGTTTCTGAAGTTACTATTTTGCATATTGGAGACAGAAGATAAGTATTAAATGATAATTTTTTTTTTAATTCTTATGCTTTCTGTATTTGTACACACACTACTTACTGCCTATATCATTCTTTTGCATTTGTCATAATCATTAGAGGGAATGACATTTTTTTATACGTTTTCCTTAATATGTCCAATCTAGAAATATAGTTTATATAAACAAGATATCATTAATACCTTTCAATATCATGAAATATTAATTTTTGACTAGTGATTCTTACATCTTTTTTTTTTTTTTTTTCTCTGAAAATCAAATCACTTGAAATAATACTCATAAAAAATGAATTATAGTTGACATGGCTTAGTCTAATAATGAAATTTTAAACAAATATCTTGGTTACAGCCATATTTCAAAGGAAAGGAGAAAATCTTTTGTATAACTGGCTACTTGGAAAGAGCCTTTTGTTTTCACATATAATTTTTAAATAACTAGGTCCATTTGAAAATTTGTTAATATATTTATCAAGGTTATTCTTACTTTAGTGAAATATTTTAATTGAATGCTGTTGGCTTCAATCCTGTTCTTCATGTTTCTTTTGTCTCCCTGTGAAATATGTGAATAGATATCCACTTAACACATTTACTTCCTTATGATACAAACAAAATAGGTTTAGTCAAGTAAATATAAATAGCTATGGTAATGTAGTGGCTATTCTAAGTAATTTTTATTTTTTTAAGTGACCCTGATGCATAATTGGGACATGACACTATTGGGTTAAAAAAAAAAAAAAAAGTACAAAGTCAATACCAATGACACATTAGTATTATTCTTTATAGTTTTAATACATTTGATTTTATTTACCTAATAAAAAAAATAAATCATAAGTCAATATATTAAGTCATATATTAATTTCTGATGGTCATTAACATAAAAATGCATTAGTTCATGGTCGAAGGCTTTTAAACATAGGCTCTTTTTTATGTTTATACCAGCATTTTCAAACTTTTTTTTTCTTTTTACTGCAACCCTTGCAAGAACCACATTTTGCTTTGCTACCCATGCAATAAATCAGACAAATTCTATTCACTAGGCTCATTTATTTAGCATCAACAATTTATATGTATATTTCTTATGATCCAAACATATTGGAATTGCATGTATCTATTTGTATTACCTATTTATATGAATGCAAAATTATTACTTTTATAAAAACAAATTTAAAGGAAATTCCGACACAAAGGTAAAGTAATTAATATTTCAACCCTATTGCAAGTATTCCTCACTGTAAAGTTTTGTTATTTTCATCTTATCGTATGTCTCAAAAGAAGTTAACATTTGCTTGCTAAGGTTATCATCTTTAATAACGTTTATGGAAGTTGCATTTTCTGATGTATCTGCAACTGAATTATTCTACAATTTTAAAGCTTTTATTGGCTATGGAGATGAATGCACTGCACAACTTCATAGTTAAGTGTTGGTGCAAGGTCTCTTTGTGAGAGAAAACTGCTGTCACTCAGTCTGCAACGAGTTTAACAAACAAGATCCATAAACTCAATGACAACAGACTATATAATTTAAATAAATAAAATATGATACAAGCTTACTTTGGTGAAAAACTAGCAATGATTTATGAGTGCTGGGCAACATTTACAGTTGTTTATATTCTGCACTTTGCTTTCTCTTGCATATTTTTTCTTTCTTTTTTATCACAACCCATTTTATTTATCTTGCGTCTCAGTGAAGGGTTGTCACCCACAGTTTGAAAAGCCCCAGTTTAGTCAATGCTCAAAATGATCTTCTGAAGGTTTGTCATCCCTTATTTATTAACCCAATTAATGGATATCTATTCAGATAGTCTGCTTTTCCTACATTTGCAATGTTTTGTGATGGTAACTAATATTTGTTCAATCTTTTTATTGAAGATTTTTATCGGTGCTATTATATATAGAAAATATATGTAGAATATTTGAGTTGGTTTTATTGATGATTATTAATCTGGCCATTTTGTGTGGATGTGTCCCAAATTTTTTAAGGGACTTTTAATTTTCTCTCTCAATTATACAATTCTTGGGACCAGGAGTGCTTCAGTTTTGAGATATTTTTTTTTCCGGATTTTGGAATATAGGCTATTTAATCTATATATAGCATCTATAAAATGGGTCAGCTTGGGAATGGAACCCAAGCATAAATGTGATATCCCTTTACATTTCATAACACAGCTTATACATATACCCTGAAGGTAGTTTTATATAAAATTTTGTGTTCATATAGATACAGGTAATGACATAAGTCATGTAATGCTCACACAAATTGTTAAGTGGTGAAATTAAAATTTCACATAAAAATGTTTTGTACTTTCTGTTATGTACAAAAACATAATCACTACTTACAAAAAATATATAAATGCAAAACTTTTTGACGTTTTGAATATCTTTACTGAGCATGAAACACCTGGTAAGTAATCCACAAACGAATGTTTTTCTGTGATGATCACAAAAAAATTGGTGCCAATGTAGCTGGGCTGGGGAAACCCCACCCAGAGAAGATGAGGTCACTTACAACAGTGGGATATCACCTAGGAACCTCCCCAGTGCTCTCTGAAATTTTCCATTTATTGCAAGTCATGTCAGTACCTAAAAAATCTTTTTGATATTGGAATTTCAGATAAATGGTACTCCATATATGAATAAAATCTGACAAAACATGACTAATTACAATGATGTTTGTTATGACTAATATTCTGGTTGGTACAATTTTTCCAAAAGACATGTCCATACTTTTTTCAGCAAATATTTTTCATCAAATAACCATGTTTAACCATGATATTTGACTGAACTGCAATGCAGTGGCATTAAACTTTTTGACCATTAGAAATTTTATGCTTTTCCTTATTTTGAGTAATATTTTATCCAGATCCATATTAATAACCATTACAACAATGATATAATAACCGAAAAGCAATTTTCTTCTGAACTGCCCTATTTCTTGGCTCTTAATCAGATAATTGCCTGATAGATCCTCAAAAATGCATAAATTGGTAAAAATGCCTGGAAACATATTTTGGGGGTTAATCTTTTAACAATAAATGGTAGCCACAATATTCTAAACATGGTTCTGAAAAACTTTTAGTATCCCCAACCTCTACATTAAGATGTTTTTTTTTTTTCATTCACTTACTTACTATAAGTACTCTTATATAGAAATGTGTAATAGTAGCTATGAGAAAGGGAGGGCTTAGAAAACTTGTCACTCATTTGTAAGTGTTGAAGAAAATGAAAATCAGGGAATTGTCAGTGAGTCAGAATTTTCTATTAACCTGTTTGCAATATGCCACAACATTTTCCCATTAAACAGATGTGTGGGTAGTGTAATGGATAGCGACATGCAATGAGAAATTGGAAAACGAGTTTGAATGCCTGTTTTTTATATTCATTTCCCTTAGGAAAGACATAAAGCCATTCCTCCCACAGCTATGGGTTAAATAGTGGGACGTGTATCTGGAGGAAAAAATAGTTAATGCAATGTTCACTTGCAACAAAAACATAAAAATCTAAAATGTTTTGACTTCAATTAACCCACAAAAATTTAAGCCCATTGAACTTTCTCCTGAAAAGAAAAGTACCTCCATATGGTACATCATCTGTGCTTAGAAGTGTGACCAACATGAAAAAAAAAATCAGGTAAAGAACTCTGTACCCATACAAGTAATGAAAAAAAAAACCCCAAAAAAACATGTGCATCATTTCCTCTCTCAAGAACTATTACACTATGTACTCTCTTGTGTGTCATCTATTTTTTTTCTTTGTTATTATTATATTCCCTTATTATGATGCCAACAACTTAGTATTTTATGCTTCATGCTGATCCCCCTCATCCAATGTTTTAAAATAGGAAGTACTAGTGGTATTAGCTTATTTTGACCTCTCAAAACTAAGATTTCACAAGAAATTTCTAATCATCTTAATAATAAACTTATTAAGGAGGGGGAGAATAATATGTTATACTTAGTGAATTCATTTTATAAAGATCCCTTAAATTTTCTCAATTTTTCCCCCTTTTTTTTTCTTAGCCGTGTAGTAAGGCTGCTGAGTAAAAAATGACTTGCTTATTTCTTTTTATCATGGATATCTACAGATAATCCCTAGTGTATTATTTTCTGTATTGATATATCTTCTTTATGGCTTGACTCTTCAGGACATGGACAATCATGGTTCTCCACAACTTCCTATCCTAGCTTGTAACAGTGTTTCTTCTTACTCTCTATTCTGTCCTCTATTTTGCATAAACTTGCTAGGTAGGTTACTCATTGTTTCTCTATCTCCCTCTTGCCTTCAGTATGTCCTGTGAAGTATTACATTTTCTAAGCCTTTTTTCCTCATCATGTGTCCTAGAAATATTAACTGTTCCTTTCTGATTCTAAGTAAAAGTTTCCTGTTTCCATCTTCCTTAAGATTTCACCATTGCTCACATGTTCAATCCATAATATTCCCATCCTTCTATAAAATCACGTTGATTTGCGGATAGTGTAATGGATAACAGCTTAGAGTGAGAAATCAGAGAACCAAGTTCAAATTCCAGCTGAGTTCATTACATTCACTTATATGCAAATATCATTGGGAATCTCTCTTAATGAATCCCCCAGTGTAAATAATGGGGTATATTGGGCTCTTTTGGCTTTGAGTGGCAACAAGTCTAGGAGAAGGACAACCCTGAATTCAAAGACTATATGTAGCCCTGGCAAAACACACAGTATGCAGTTAATGAAAGGATTGTGGAGTTTACAATGACTTTATGATCCTGTCTGCAGTTGTCCTTGACTAATTGTAGAACATTTCTCTTGTCTCAAGTCTCTTCATTTGTGAGGAGATTGTTCAGTATTCACTTCCATATAGGAGAATTGATGTTACAGAAATTTAGCACTCTTTTCTATGATATTTGAAATTTAAAAAATTAAAAGGGGAATTAGCTTGAAAATCCCTTAATGTCTTACAATGAAATTTTACAGTTGAAATTGTTATTTATAACCATAAATTCTATGCTAACAGTTTCTTCTTTCGCACTTCTCACTTGTGAAACTCTTCTGGCTTCTTGCCTCCAAGTCCCCTTTGATCTTAAAAAATTTAAATGCAATGTCAATCATTATCTTTGACTTATTTCATGTTCTTTTATTGTCCTCTCTGCTTTTCTAATATTCCCTAATGCTCAGTAACTCCTTGCATCCTAGTGGCTTTGTCTTGCTTGGGGGTGAAATGTTAAAAAAAAAAAAAAAATGAAGAGCTCACTGAACTTTTACTAATATTATTGTAACCGTGTACCAGACTAAGCCAAGTTAACCCATCTCTCCATATGTTTAAATTGCATTAAAGGCGTATCACAGAACAACTGATTATTGTTAATGTCATGAGTTTAACCATTGCTGTAAATATAAATAGAGAAATAAAACATGTTAATGGTAAGAATGGAATAGAGGCAGACAAGTTAAGGGTTATTGTATGGGGGGGGGGGTATTTTATGGATACTTAACTGCCAATCTGGTTGTCATATCAAATGATGTTTGTGGTGGCAAAGCATGGAAGATAGAATCCTCGCCTGAGTTTACATCATAAAATCTCAAGAGGTCACACAGTTACTTAAAGTGGCAGATGTCTTGTAAACGGTCAATCTATGATTGTCATGAACAAATACATGAAGGCTAGGAGAGTGCTTTTAGATAAACTAAAATTATGGGTTCTTTATTATTAGACATATATATATATCACACTCACATACATCCACACACACACACTGCATGAACTGCCATCACAGGGAAAAGATAGTCTAGTTATCTCTCTTACTCTCTTCATCACACTTTTGCACATGTGTGTATGTGTAGGTAATCTAACATTTTTATAACTTCAAACTTCACTTTTGTCTTTGGAAATAATGAACACTACATTTTGGTCTTAAACATACCCTGAGGATGACATTGTGTTAATGTCAAGTACTCCGAATAAAACAATATGTATTGACAAGTTAATTTTCTCTTCTTTTAATACAAAAAGCTAATTATTCAATGAAACTTGCCTCACATGTATATATAAATATATGTATGTGTGTATATATAGATAATATTAGTGGTCTATATATATATATATATATATAATATTAGTGGTCTATATATATATATATATATATATGTAATATTAGTGGTCTATATATATATATATATATATATATATATATGTAATATTAGTGGTCTATATATATATATATATATATATATATATGTAATATTAGTGGTCTATATATATATATATATATGTAATATTAGTGGTCTATATATATATATATATATATATATATATATATATGTAATATTAGTGGTCTATATATATATATATATATATATGTAATATTAGTGGTCTATATATATATATATATATGTAATATTAGTGGTCTATATATATATATATATATATATATGTAATATTAGTGGTCTATATATATATATATATATATATATATATATGTAATATTAGTGGTCTATATATATATGTAATATTAGTGGTCTATATATATATATATATATATATATGTAATATTA
>OZ010601.1:97192699-97195199 GCA_963932145.1 Acanthosepion lycidas | reverse complement strand
ATATTGATAATATTAGTGGTGTTTATATATATATATATATATATAATATTGGTCTATATATATTGATAATATTAGTGGTGTTTATATATATATATATATAATATTGGTCTATATATATTGATAATATTAGTGGTGTTTATATATATATATATATATATATATAATATTGGTCTATATATATTGATAATATTAGTGGTGTTTATATATATATATATATATATATAATATTGGTCTATATATATTGATAATATTAGTGGTGTTTATATATATATATATATATATATATATATAATATTGGTCTATATATATTGATAATATTAGTGGTGTATATATATAATATTGGTCTATATATATTGATAATATTAGTGGTGTATATATATAATATTGGTCTATATATATTGATAATATTAGTGGTGTATATATATAATATTGGTCTATATATATTGATAATATTAGTGGTGTATATATATAATATTGGTCTATATATATTGATAATATTAGTGGTGTATATATATAATATTGGTCTATATATATTGATAATATTAGTGGTGTATATATATAATATTGGTCTATATATATTGATAATATTAGTGGTGTATATATATAATATTGGTCTATATATATTGATAATATTAGTGGTGTATATATATAATATTGGTCTATATATATTGATAATATTAGTGGTGTATATATATAATATTGGTCTATATATAGTGATAATATTAGTGGTGTATATATATGTATATATAATATTGGTCTATATATAGTGATAATATTAGTGGTATATATATGTATATATAATATTGGTCTATATATAGTGATAATATTAGTGGTGTATATATATGTATATATAATATTGGTCTATATATAGTGATAATATTAGTGGTATATATATGTATATATAATATTGGTCTATATATAGTGATAATATTAGTGGTATATATATGTATATATAATATTGGTCTATATATAGTGATAATATTAGTGGTATATATAATATTGGTCTATATATATTGGTAATGTTAGTGGTATATATAATATTGGTAATGTTAGTGGTATATATAATATTGATCTATATATATATTGGTAATGTTAGTGGTTTATATAATATTGGTCTATATATATATTGATAATATTAGTGGTATATATAATATTGGTCTATATATATTGGTAATGTTAGTGGTATATATAATATTGGTAATGTTAGTGGTATATATAATATTGATCTATATATATATTGGTAATGTTAGTGGTTTATATAATATTGGTCTATATATATATTGATAATATTAGTGGTATATATAATATTGGTCTATATATATATATATATTGATAATATTAGTGGTATATATATATATAATTCCCAAGAGGATAGAATCCAGGTAGAACTCAATGTCCAGGGCAGAGTAAGAATATAATATAAAAGGCTCAAACACTAATATTCCATGGTTATAATTTATTACATTGATATTTTAATCCAATTCATCAGACCTACAAAATCTAAAGATTTTTGAATTTGTAGGTCTGGCGAATTGCATCGTGATTATGATTCGAATGTAATAAATTTGAGCCTTATATATATATATATATATACATATTTTTTTTTTTTTTTTTTTTTTTTTTTTTTACAAATAAAACTGCATTTTTTTCTTTTAAGGTAAGCTTTTCAAGCAACATCTCACCAGAACAATTATTGGCAACCTAAATAAAATATTAACAAAATTCACAAAGTGACAAACAACTATTTTGGTTGTCAATGATGAGATATTGGCAAAAAGGTTACCTTAAGGAAAAGAATGCAGTTTTGTTTGTTCTAAACTATTTACAAGTTCTGTGACATCAAGCTTTTGTTTATATATTATGCCAACGCATTTTGTTCCTGGAAGAACTTTATCAACGCGAATGTGGAAATATTATTTAGTAACACTTTTCTGTATAAATTTACTTCTATTATTATTGTGTATACATTTATTTATATCTGAATTTATACATTATATGTCATAAAATTTATAAATTATATATCTATTATAAATTATGATTTTAAGGTATGCTATATTTATCGGTAAAAGTGATCTGGGATAGCATGTTTAAATATAAGAATAGACATACAAGGTCGACACAGTGGTGAGAGTTGGTGTCATGCTTAAAGCCCATCTTCAGATGGTCTGAAGATTGCCTTTAAGCAAGTAAAGCACTACTCTGTATACACACTTTGTGTGTGTGTGTGTGTGTGTGTGTATAATAAAGTGCCAACAAGAGGAATGACTGGCATATGTCAATATTATAAAACTAATCATTCTTCTTCCCCTCTTTTTCCATATTTCTTTTTTTTTTTTTTTTCTTTTTTAATCTCTGGCTGGCAGTTTGGCACTTATAAAGTGACAGATTTTATGCTTTTGAACCTTATGTATTAAATGCCAGAAAACTACTCTCATATTCTCCTTAATTGTAAGGCACAACCAAAAATGGTTTTATATGCTATATATCTGTCAAAACATTT
>OZ010601.1:97061802-97181802 GCA_963932145.1 Acanthosepion lycidas | reverse complement strand
GATACCCATCTCAATAAATACAAGGTGGTCGTTGAAATGTTGTAAGGCATGCTCATTTTGAGGTTTTTGCCATTGAAACACTGATTTTGGGGAAGTGGGCTTTTCATCACCCTCCTCATAAACAAATCAACACAATACTCCAACTTTTAAGTACAGTTGGTACTAAGATGGAAACCTTTTATTATTTTTTTGACAGTGAGGTTCAACCTGTACAGGGTGTGGATCAGCCTCAAGGTAGAAAGTTAAAGAGGCACAGTTTATGCAGATAGGTGTAAAAGATAACTGTCAACCCTAGAATTGAGCAGATTAAGATTGTAGTGATCAGGGAAACATCCTCTTGGAAGTCAGTTCCACAGAGCAGTTGTTTACAAGAAGCTGTTTGATTAGAACTTCCTTCTCACCAATGGAATATAACTGGAAAAATAAAGATTATTCATTTGAAGAATTCACAGGTTAATAACACATCATATCAAAAAGTATTTCAACTGAAATGTAACTGAAACAACAAAAATGAGGATACTCATCTGAATTATAACAACATGGCTTTATTTCAGAACTTCAGTCATAGTAATTTTTCACTAAAAAATAAACTTCTCTGATAAAGTTTTTCTAAAATATATATATATATATATATATATATATATCTTTTTTTTGTTATGGTGAAACACACCTATTCTATAGTTAATAGACTCTCCCACCTAATATAAGTAGCAGTAGTAAGAGAAACTAGGGTCAGTTGATGTTGGACGACAGTAGTCGACAGTCAAATACAAAAGTAGTCAGCAATCACAAGATTACTCTGCGTAATACCTATTATATCAAGTTTCTAACGTTTTGTACGTAGAACCTATTTAGGACCAAGTTAGTATAAATACAATCCTCCACTGCAAAATAACTCCCCAACAACTTTGGCAACGAGGATTTGCACTCATACGGAGGAAGAAAAAATTTGCTTGCCACAATAACTTTGGTGACAGTCTCGGATTCACACTTGGAAAAAAAAAAAAAAACTTGGCAAAGTTTTTCGCAATACAAGACATTAACTTAGTGACAAAAAAATCTGTCGTATTCTCAACTGAGAAAAGAAATTTTTTTTTCCCCCGATAATACAGTTTGCTCAAATAGGTCATGAATTGCAAATTCATAGGATTCCCCCACCTCTACAGTATTTAGGCATTGTGTAAACTTTTTGCGAAGATGAAGGAATGTAAAAGTATATTCCGGGAATTCTTTAAGTTCCAATCAGAGCAACAGATGACAATATTAGAGCAACAAAAAACATTCCAGATGCAGCTGCAGGAGGAAACTTTCAATAGACAAATGCAATTCCAACAAAAAATGGAACAGATGCATAGGGAGTTTCAAAACAAAATTCTGGAAATAACTGAGAAGAGAAAAGAGAAAAATCTACAAAATGATTCTTTCCTAGAGAATACAATATGTAATTCAATTGAAATATTCACGTACAGTCCAGATGAAGAGATAACTTTTGAGGAGTATTATAAAAAATAATAACCGTATAACGAGGACTGCCACTCGTGGTCTGAAGGAAAGAAGGTTAGGCTTCTTTTAAGCAAATTAGGAACTGCTGAGCATAACAAATTGGTAAACTACATTTTACCGAAAAAAATTAGCAAGTTGACATTTACCGAGGCGGTAAATATATTGAGTGAATTATTTAGTAAAAAGACATCTTTGTTTCACAAGAGGTGGAAATGTTTGAATCTGATGAAAGATGACAAACAAGACTATATAACGTACGCAGCCAATGTGAATAAACATTGTGAAGAATTCAAGCTGGCAGAGTTAAGTGCAGACAATTTTAAGTGCTTGGTGTTTGTTCAGGGGCTGGTATCTGATAGAGACGCAGAGTTGAGAAAATTAGTACTGGCAAAATTGGAAAGCGATCCAAGTATTACGGTACAGAAATTAGCAGAAGACTGCACTAGATATGTTAGTGTAAAGAAAGATTCAAAAAAGATAGAACAGTCTGGCGTTTCACATGTAAGGAAAATACGCTACAAAGAAGAAAGTCAGTCTACCAAAAAGAATTCTAAAATTGTGGATTATCAAGCAAAAAGTTAAATACCAGAGAAAAAATAAACAAAACCTCCCGAAGCCATGTTTTGCTTGCAGTGAACTACACTCGTACAGATATTGCGATTTTAGGAATAAAAAATGTTTCAACTGTAAAAGAGTGGGTCATAAAAGCACACATTGCAGGTCAAAAAATAAAGACAATAAAATAAGAAAATTAAAGTCCAACAAGGTGAATGATGGAATAACCAGAAAATTTGTTACCGTCGAAACAAGTAATAAAAATATAAAAATGCAACTTGACACTGGTTTGGATCTATCTAACATAAATTTGCATACGTGGAAGAAGTTAGGGAAACCAACTTTAATGAAGACAAAGAAAATCGCGAGGTCAGTGACGGGAGAAAAAATATAATTTATTGGGAATTTGTTAGAAATGTCACGTTAAATAAAAAAACGTGAAAAGCTAAACTATTTGTCATAGAAAATACCACGAACTCACTTCGTACGAATTGGATAACAGAATTCCAATTATGGGATCTACTGATAAATTCCTTCTGTTACAAGGTAGAAAGTTTAAACACCGAAGCACTAAAATTAGTAAAGAAACTTAAGGAAACATTTCCTACTGTTTTTTTCTCCAAGGTTGGGAACGTGCACCAAGATGGAGGCAAAATTCCAGCTAAAAGAAAATGCTCAGGCAGTATTCAAAAAGAAAAGGAATGTGCCGTTTGCCTCAATTGAACAGATAGATAAAGAATTGGACAGATTAGAGAAAACCGGTGTACTTAAAAAAGTTGAGTATAGTGAATGGGCAACACTGACAGTATATGTGAAAAAAAAGTCTAAAGAAATTTGTGTTTGTGCTGATGTCTCCATGGGTTTAAACGCGGCACTCAAAGACTGTAATTATCCTCTACCAACAGCGGAAGAAATATTTGCGAAGCTTAATGGAGGCACAATATTTTCGAAGATAGACCTCAGTGATGCATATCTGCAAATACCAGTAGAAAAAGAAATGTCAAAACTTTTGTGTGTAAACACACATCGCGCTCTGTATATATTTAACAGACTAACTTTTGGGATTAAGGTTGCGCCCGCCATTTTCCAACAAGTAATGGATTAGATGTTGGGTGGTCTAGATTTTGCTGTAGTGTATCTGGACGACATCCTCATGGGAAGTACAAGTATAGCAGAACACGTGGAAAATGTAAATGCTGTAGTTTCAAGAATACAAGATTTTGGATTTAAACTCAAGGAAAGCAAATGCAAGTTTTTTATGGAGAAAGTAAAATATCTGAGACAGATCATCGATAACAATGGTAGAAGGCCAGACCCAGAACGAGCAGATGCTGTAGAACACATGCTGGCTCCAAATGATCTTACCATATTACAAAGTTTTTTGGGATTAGCTAATTATTACCAAATATACATCCCTAAAATGTATAATCTGTGGGCACCATTAAATGAACTACTGAAGAAAGGAAAACCCTGGAAATAGACTAATGAATGCAAGAAAGCATTTGAAAAGATAAAGGAAGTGTAAACTTCGGAATTATTTTCAACTCCTTACAACCCAGATTTAGAGATCATAGTAGCTTGCGACACAAGTGCGTATGGAGTAGGAGCATGTATCTTACACAAAATGACAGATGGTCAAGTAAAACCAATTGCTCATGCTTCTAGAGCACTACTTCTGGCTGAGAAGAATAACTCTCAGATAGAGAAAGAGGCGCTGGGAATAATATTTGCAGTAGCGAAATTTCACCGTTTTCTCCACGGTCGATATTTTAAGCTACAAACCGATCATAAGCCTCTAATTTTGATTTTTGGATCGATATCGGTTTGCCGATACATAAAGCCAACCAATTACAGAGATGGGGTACAATATTGCTAAATTATAACTTCCGCATGGAGTACATACCATCGAATAAATTTGGCTATGCTGATGGGCTGTCCAGATTAATTCCTAAAATGAGCGAACCATTAGAAGACACGTTAATTGCCTCCACTGAAGTCAGAAGAAGAGCTGAAATTTACTGTGTGTAATGGAGTTCAGGAACTTCCAGTAGCTCTAGAAAAAATAAAAGAAGCCACCAGGGACAAGTATATCTTGAAAATAAAAGAAAAAATAGCTGAGAGGAACCAGTACACAACAAATGTTTTTTCGCTTTGCGATACAGTATTGTTATACAGAGAATGTGTGGTATTCCATACACACTGCAGAAGCAAATACTAAAGGATTTTCATACTGGTCATCCAGGCAGCACTAAGATGAAGAGCCTAATGTGAAGTTTTGTATATTGGCCGAATATGGACAGGGACATTGAGAACGCAGTGGCAAAATGTAAAGGTTGTGCTTTAGCTGCAAAGGCACTCCCAATAAAATTTAACCCCTGGCCAAAAACAGACCTACCATGGTCTAGGTTACATGTGGATTTCGCAGGTCCACTGAATGGATACCATTACATCATAGTAGTGGATAGTTTCTCAAAATGGCCTGAGATATAAAGGATAAAAAAACCGACGACGCAAAATACTAAAAACTTCCTGCTGGAATTGTTCACAAGGTTTGGTGTAGTAGACACAATTGTGACCGACAACGGAAGTAAATTTACGTCGAAAAATTTAAAGATTTCTGCAAGGAATACAACGTCGAACATGTTACCACAGCTCCATATAACCCAAGATCAAACAGATTAGCTGAAAAATTTGTGGACACCATAAAAAGAGCTCTAAAGAAAGCTAGGGAAATACCTGCAGATGAAGACCTACAGAAGTTTCTACAGGTATACAGAATTACCCCAAATAACGGAACACAAGCCTCACAATCGCCAGCCGAGGTGATGTTTGCATGTCGGGTAAGATTTGTCTTTGACAAATTATTACCAAAAAAGACAAAGCCGTGTAGAGAAAAATTTATCCTGGTGAAAAAATATACTTTAAGGTCTATAAGCAGAATAAATCATTCTGGGAGATTGGAAAAATAGAAAAGCGGATTGGAAATATGATGTACTTGGTGAAAGGCGAAGAATTCACGTGCAGAAGGCACATTATTCGGATCAGATGACGCTCTTCAGACGTAGTTGACAGCGGTCCCACGGAAGAAACGCTGATGGAGATGATTTTCAATATGTTTGATCTAACAACGCCTGCAATGATTTTACCTGAGGTACACCAATCCAGGAGAAAAAGAAAGGCAACTGATCATTTAAAAGTAGATCCAAAACGTAGCAGTTATGCTATGATGTTACTAAAAAAATGAAGTTTTTTTTTTTTTTTTTGTTTTTTCTTCATATTTCCTGCAAAAAATAAATAAAGAAAACTGTTTTACTCCAGAGTAAAGTTTTAGGGGGGGGGGGGTTATGGTGAAACACACCTATTCTATAGTTAATAGACCCTCCCACCTAATATAAGTAGGAGTAGTAAGAGAAACAAGGGTCAGTCGATGTCAGACAACAGTAATCGACAGTCGAATACAAAAGTAGTCAGCGACCACAAGATTACTCTGCGTAATACCTATTATATCAAATTTCTAACGTTTCGTACGTCGAACCTATTTAGGACCAAGTTAGTACAAATACAATCCTCGACTGCAAAATAACTCCACAACAATTTTTTTTTCTTTTTCAGAGCAGATATTGCTCTTATTGGACTTGCAGTCATGGGACAGAATCTCATCCTAAATATGAACGATCATGGATTTATAGTAAGTACCTTATTAAATAATAATACCCTCCTCTTTCTTTTGATTTCCTATTAATTTTATATAGCAAGTACTCTTATTTGCCTAATTCAAGATGAAACATTAGCAATTGGAAGACAAAATCTGAATTATTTTTTCATTATGTAATAAATATCTGGATGGGAGGTCTTAATAAAAGAGTAGGTTTGGAAAATCATTTAAAAGGTCAAAAAATGTGAAATTAATAAACAATGGTTCCTGAACATAAAATAAGTCCCGTCCCCTTCTATTATGTACCTAGGAGTAATAGCTCCACTGTGCTATCAAAAAATAATGGCAGTATTTTTGATATCTTATAAGTACAATACAATTGTAGAATTATTGATTTACTTAGAAATGAAAAATAATTTAAGACACAAATTATAGTAATATTTAAGTGTTTAATGAATTTCTTTAATCCAACATTGTTTTTTATTACTATAAACATTATGTTTAATGAGTATGCATTTTTGAGTAGATATCTCCATTTTTTAACAGTAAAATTAATATATACAGGCCAACAGATTGAAAGTCTTAAAGAAACTTGTTCTTTATTGATTAAGCTACAGGTAACCATTACAGCAAAGTAAGAACCACATACCTTATTTAAATAAATGAATATCTCTTATTCAGACATTTTGAAGTCTATATCTGCTAACTATATTTTTATACATTTTTTTATTCTTTTTTAACAGACCTTTATTTCAAAGCTTACTTCATGTCTACATATAAAATTGTTTATGGTCACACTATATTTTTAATATTATGTATATCACACTATAGGAGGCATGGTGGAGAAATTAATAGTAGCTTGGATTGAGGAATCATAGAACTGAGTTCAAATTCCAGTCAGATCCATTACATTCACTTACATGCTAATACCCTTGGGAAAGTTAGTACTCCTCTTCTCTCTCCAGCTATGGGAAATGGCTTCTGTAGCCTTGGGTGGCTACAGGTCTAGGAGAAGGTTACTCTGAATTCAAAAATTGGCCTGGATTGGGTTGGGCTATCTTGCCCAAGAAACACCACTTCTACTGCAGCTGCAATACATGTGGTGCCTTTACGGTCCTGATGGGTCATGGGATTTCTGATCGCAATATCATACTATTATCAATACTAGCTTATGTCCATATAACTTTGAAACACCAGTTCTTATACAATCACCAAATTTAAACAAGGCCGAGCTTGGCCAGTACCTAGATGGGTGACCGCTTGTGATTATCAGGTGCTTGGATATGCGGGTGGTGTAATGGATATCTGCCTGGGATGAAAAATTGGAAAGTAGAGTTCCAATTCCTTTCTGATTTGTTATATTCACTTACATGCAAATACCCTTTGGGAATGATATGAAACCATTTCTCCCTCTGGCTATGGGTTAATTAGTAGGACTTAATCAGTAAATCATTATCCAAAAAAAAAAAATAATTCTTACCATCTAAAAATATTTTCTGACTTTAAGCAACCTGCGAAGGGTTGGTAATTTGTAAAAAAAAAAGAAAAAAAAAAATATCAATTATCATTACTATTCTGCTATATTATAATGAACAGTATAAGTATTTAGTATTATAATAAACAGAAGCTGCTGCAACTGCTCACAGAATTTGGGAAGGGAGGAGGAAATTAAACCATTGCCCCAAAATTGGTTTAAGCTAGAGGTTCTCAACTTTTTTTTTTTTTGAGTCACAGTTGCCTATAAGAACTAGCCCTTCATAGACAGACTAGCAGAAACTCAGTCTGTGTTTTTTTTCACAACACTTGTACATGCATTTCTCCATATTGAACCTTTATGCAGTTGGCACTATAAATAGTGGCTGGGTACTTTTTTTTTTTTTTTTTTTTTTTTTCAAGCAGTGACAGGATACATTTTCTTCTATTTCTTTCAATAATGACTATAAATGTTTTTTTATCTGATTCTCACAGACTGCATGAAACTCATCCATGGATCCCAGGTCAAGAAGCCCTGGTTTAAGCATTTTAAGAAGTGGTAAAATATCTATTGAAATCCTAGAAATTAACACTGATCAGTTGATGTTGATACTATAAAACATAAGGTAGAAGAGAACTTGAACATCATTGGCCAAATAAACTTTCAAGAAGAATTATAAAGCTTCAAAAAGCATAAAGATGCTCTCAAGAGGTTATCCATGATTTAAAAATAAAATACTTTTGATATGCCTAATTAACAATGGTGTTTTTTTTTTTTTTTGTTTTTTTTTATTAAAATTTATTACAAAGTTGAGATTGGTAATTCATATAATTTTCTCTCCTTTAGTTATTAATGGCTGTTGAAAATTTCTCAGCAGAAATGGAATGAAAAGACATTAAAATAAGCCCAGATGTTTCTTCATTGTTAAGCCTACTTACATAAATCAGACGGACAAGAAATTTTCAACTTAAAATAGACAAGCAATAAAGAAGTATAACACATGAGAAAAGGATTTAATGTGGTATAAATGCAATGTGGCAATTTGAAGCAGACAAGTTGGAATATTGTTTATGGAACTTACAGTTCTCAAGAACAGATTCTTATTCAGTACTATAAATGGTAATATTAAGTCTTTAACTTAAATCCTGTTATTCTGCAAATTCTTTATTCAGGTATATTTAGCATTTTCCTTCCTGTAGATGGATTTTTTTTTTTTTTTTTTTTAAATTCACCCCAAACAAGGCAATAATGCCACTGATGCAATGGGTTAATCAGAGTGAAGGAGAATGAAGACTTTTAGAAGGATCTGGAAACAAGGAATAAACCTCTACTCCTATTCAAATGACTCAGGAGGAGTTTAAACCAGATGATAAGCGAACATATCTACTCCTATTGAGGAAAAATAAATAGTAAATATAATTTCAGAGTTTAGGCAGAGACATCAGAAGTAAAGAGTTGATGTAGACTTTAGAAGGAACTAGAAACCCAGTCTTAAACTAGAAACAAGGGAGAAACCTCTAGTCATGTTCAAAAGACCATGGAGGAGTATGAACTGGACAATAAGCAAACCTATCTACTCTTAAGGTAGTCCATCCAGAGGCGTGAGGAGGACCATGATTTTAAACCTCCATTGAGTGATACTCCAAAATTGTTTAGGTAAAGGTAACATGTATTAGACTCAGTTGGGACCAAACTTATTGCAGTAATAAGTACTGCTCTATGGTAGGGCTCTTAACAATTACCTTAAAAGCTACAGATTCAACTCCTTTAGTTGTAATGATTTGTTAGCTTTCTAACTTCATCTTTCATGTATGTCTGATGACTGTTTACACATTCAGTACAATGGGCACAAATGCAGGTCATGAGGAAATAGATATTTTTTGCTGAAAATTCATGGACTGCCATTGATGATAAGGAAGATATAAAAAAAAATCAATAACAGTATTTATTTTAGTTGTAAGATTTTACTATTGTGTTAGGGGAAAGAAAACCCTGATTTTAAACCACTACTGCCTTGCAGCCATATCCAAACATGGAAAAGGCTATAGTGTAAAATCTAAACAAAAAATTCAAAATGATGCCCTGAAAGCAGTTGGCTGTCAACACTGACAAACTTCCCACAACTCCTGCAGCCATGCCAGTGCCAAATGTAATGCCATGTATTCTTTGGATTTTTTCAATATGGCTGAGAAGAGGGAGATGTGGTGTGTGCAGAGTACATCCTTCATATATCATCGTCCAGATCTGTGCCCCAGAAAGGTCACCAAAGGAGTGAATTTTGACCAAACAGGAATAAACAAGATAAACAGATGATTACTACTTCTTCATATTTAAGGGAAAAGTAAATTGGTTCAATAGTTAAAAGAATAATAATAAAAGTTAACTTAGAAAAATTAATTTTAGCTGTGATTGCTTTCTTAATCAGCTTGTGAAAGTCATTTGTTGGATGTAGGTCTTCCCCAAATTTTTGCTGTTCATGGGAAGAAATGGCCCCTACTGCTCTGACCCAATATGTGTTGATAGGGGCTCACAGCACATAGTATTTCCAAACAGTCACCCATTTAAGTACTGACCAGGCTCAATGTTGCTTAACAGATTAACCGCCAGAGGTCAATTACAAAATCTGACTTCAAACATCAATTTTATAATAGCCAACTTAGGCAAAAAAAAAATTTTATGAGTTGATTTATAGTTTCAACTGAATCTTAACATTGTTTTCTCATTAAAAGTATCACTGCAAATAAAGTTGTTGTTTGCACCTGTGGATTAAAATGTATCAGAAAATGCCAAGGACAAGACTACTCATAGATGGCACCATAATAAAAACTGCCAACTGCAAGTTATTTTGTGATTGTATCTTACCTTTTATGATCTACTCTCTGACAAACAATATGGATTCCATTTCACCCGGTCTACCACTGATGTGCTTACAGCCATAATATATATATATATATATATATATATATATATATATATATATATCTCAAACTCTTGATAATAATGGCAAAGCTTGAGCAGTGGCTGTAGATATCTCAAAGTCATTTGACAGTTTGGCATGCTGGTCTTCTTTGTAAGCTCCATGGTTATGGTATTACAGGATGATTATTTGGTTTAATTCAATCATTCCTATCAAATCATGAAATGAAGGTCATCCTGAATAGGCTTTCTTCCAATTTCTTCCATACAAATACAGGAGTTCCCCAAGGCTCTATTTAATGCTCTACATACAGAATCTTTCACTAATCCATGCTTTTGTGAAAGGTATGTTTTTAATTAAAAGAAAAAATGTTCAAGTGCTGATGGTGCTTCCTCTTCTACCTTGAATCATGAAGCATCATCAACAATTGATGGTGGTTCACTTCTGGACTTTATTTCAAGGGACAAGTCACTATCTTTAAAATGCTGAAAACCAGACTTTGTCTATGCGGTCAGATATTGTTTCATTTTTTCTTTTTCCACTTCCCAAATTCTGCAAATGGCGTTAAGTTTTGAAACCCAATTTATAATTATTGCTTCAAAATTTCCCACCATCATAACATCTGAAACAAAAGCTGAATTTGTCTCCTCCTTTTCTCAGCATTCAACCTTAGCCCATTTAAAAAGACTGATACAACTGTCTTTGTGACGAATCTAAACTTTAGAATGTGTAGGCAAAATGGGGGTTTCCAGTAATTAATCTTTTATTAGCTTGGCTCATTCTGTTTTAGGTGATTTCCCAAAGCCAGCAAGTTGTCCATATTCTAAGATAATCTGAGCCAATTGTTTGTTCATCCAACAGTTGCCATTGGTGAGAAGAAAGATTCTCAATATTTTTAATAATAAAAATTCTTTCTCTGTTTGTGTTTCTTGGTCAGCAAGACCATGCAGTTTTCACCTATGTATTGAACTCCAGTCACTCTAACCAGAGAAAATCCATGATGGCCCCTGCCAACCAAATCCCAAATATCAAAAATTGTTTGTTTATCCAACAGTCATTGTACTTTCAGTTTAATTATTTTCCTTTTTAGCACACTGCAACGGTCCTTTCATACTTTTTTCTTCTCTTTCTCCTCCTTTTTTTTCTCTCTTTTTTTTTCTCTCTTTTTTTCTTCCCTCTTTTTTTCTTCCCTCTTTTTTTCTTCCCTCTTTTTTTCTTCCCTCTTTTTTTCTTCCCTCTTTTTTTCTTCCCTCTTTTTTTCTTCCCTCTCTTTTTCTTCCCTCTCTTTTTCTTCTCCTTGATTAACTCCCTAAGGTCCCACTGCTACACTATACTTGATGTCAGATGCATGAGCTGCACAGTTCTTGACAGTCACAAGATCTGTTATCAAGGTTATTTTCTGTAATGCATTTTTTACTCAAAAAGTTTTAACATATCCATTCATGAAAAAAAAAGTGAAAAACATTACTTGGATGTCATACAACAATGGCTTGGATATGAGTGAAAGACAAAGCAAGGTTGGTTCTTAGCAATGAAAGGTAAAATTTAAAATTTTTGTTTTTTTTTCTTCTTCAAAAATAAGTGGTAATGTGATGCTTGCAAAAATCCAGCTTTCAAAAAGCAGAGGAAACCAGGATATTTATTTTCCTTCTTGTTTTTAGCTTTTTTTAATCATTTCACCCCAAGCAAAAGCAAGGTGATAAATCCACTAAGACATAAGGGATTACTGAAGGTGAAGGAAACTGAGAAAATGTTGCTGAGAAAAGAATAGGTTTCAAGGAGACTGAAGATGACAATTGATGTTGTATTTAAATTTTTGAAGATAGCAGCTGGTAAGAAACTGGAAAAGAGTTCCACAAGCGAAAAGTGCAAGAGTAGAAACCATTAGAATTGTTGAAGAGTAGGATTCAGCGTGCTTCCTGTTGTTCATGATGACTGTCGTCTTCGAGTATAGAATCCAGAGGTTAGCAGTGAATATTTCAAAAACAGTAGGGAAGCGTATTTCAGGTTAGCAGTGGATATCCCGGTAAAAGTAGCAGAGCGTAGTTCGTCCTGTTTCTCTTCGCTTGACAAGCTGGAACTGGACATTCGGGTAGGGTAAACAAAATGGCCACCTTTATACACGTCGGATTGAATATTCTATGTCTCCTGATTGGTTAACCTTCTATTGGTGGACTATAAAGTGAGTCAAGTCATTTGGGCTAGCTCACTAGTACATATACACAAAAAACTGCAACACTTCCTGCTCTTCCCTACTAGCGTGACAATAGACTGCTCCTATTTATAAATATAGCCACATTAGAGGAGGATTTAAGGAGTAGTTGATTTAATTAAGTTTTTCTGTTCTATGTATGAGTATTTAATAAACCTCCTCTTCTTTGTTTTCTCTACCTAATCTTATGTTCTTTGATATGCTCTTTAACTACGTCCTTCCTAATTCTCAGTTACTTTGAACAAAGAAAACATTACAAGTATTGAACTTACACTTAGCAATTTCAACAGTAAAAAGATGAGATTTAGCTGTCAATTTAGTATTACAGTTAAATTCCGGAAGTCAGGTTACCAAAAAGGAAAGCCAATCAGAACAATTGCTATGAAAATGCTTATAGAAAATGTACTAAGAAGTTATGTTATGATGGCGGGAAAGTGACTGATGCCAAAATATCAGATCATAACCAATAACATTGCAGATTTTTTAATGGATTTTGTTACTTAATTCTTTAATAATAAATCTATTTTGATATATAAATTTCTTTTTTCCTTCTCAGGTATGTGCCTTCAACAGAACTGTATCAAAAGTGACCCACTTTCTTGAAAATGAAGCTAAAGGAACAAAAGTGATTGGTGCCACTTCTCTGGAAGACATGGTATCCAAGTTGAAAAAACCACGTCGGGTGATGCTGCTGGTCAAAGCTGGTCAAGCAGTGGATGATTTTATTAATAAATTGGTAAGTATGGAATTCCAGAATTGGGGTTTATTTTTTGGTCAGTGCTTGAAGTGTGGTATGATATAAACACTTCATTAATATTTTGATCTAGCTATTTATACAGTTTTGCTTAGTCTGGCACAAGGCTATAAGTATAGGTCATCCAGTAAGGAATAAACTCACTACAGTTGTAATGGTCTAGACTAAGTGTTTCAAGAAATAGAACTGAACATAAACCTTTACAAAACAGAAATTATGATCTAAAATTGGAATGAAATCTGTGATGGCACCTATCCTGAATTCATCATAAAAATTCAAGATGTGGAATAAATAAATACTAAACACTTCAAATAGCTTTGTGTATGGCTCAGTTATAAGAAATGTAGTATAGGTGATAATAAAATTGAATATATAATAGGCTGCAAAAGGGGTAGTCTCACCCCAAACCACAAATTGCTCCAAAACTAAAACATTAATTTAAAAACTTTAGTTTAAATAGCCTTGTCAATTTGAGATATTCATGTGGTACCAAACTTGTTGAAAACTAAACTGCCGACTGTATACAACCGCTTTCTCATATCAATGTTTAAAAATGGCTTTGGGGGAATGAAGCATGTAGGTCTTGGCAAGGACCATCCTTTATTGAATCTTGTGGACTGGTACTACAGAATTGCAAACAAAGAACTGTATCAAATAACAGAAACATCACTTGATAACTACCAACATCAGCAACAACTAAAATGGATATCACATGTAACTCAGAGAAAATAATGACTTAATCAAGATGTTGATGTTCCACACTACTTATAACAAAAGTGCCTATCAGTTACTGAACTGGAGAAACTTATTTTCCTGAAAAATTGTTTTATTGGAATGATTTTATGAATTTCAAACTAAAGTAGTACTTTTTGCTCTGTCAGTGACTGTCGAATGTTTCCTTATAAGGAAATGGCTAATATTAGCATTAGAGGTGCAAACATATACTACACTTTAATCCCAGTCCAGATGGCTAAGGCCATAGACCTATGCTTGCTTATCACTGTTCTATGGTGGAGTGCCACAAAATTAATGTTTGTGTAAATCACATGTGTATTACACTCAGTTAGGACCAAACACACTCCAGTAATAAGCACTGCTTTCTGGTGGAACTCTTAACAATTATCTTAAAGATTACAGTAGAAAACCCAGTGAGGATTAAACTCTTTATTGTTTTAATGATTTCTAATCTTGAGAAAGGTATGAATCCACCTTTTCTTTTCCCTTCTATTGGTTAATTAGTAAGACTTGTATCAATAAATCATTATCTCAAAAAAATTCTTACAATATAAAAATATTTTCTGACTTTAAATAACCTGCAAACTATTGATAAGCCATAGAAAATGAGTCAATCAAATCTCTGTGCTTACAAAAGTTCTTTGACCAAACATCAATTTTTTTTTGTTTTTTATTTAATCCCTTATTGCTTTACCAGATAACTTTTCAGCACCCTCACATGTATGATTATTTAGTATTAATGTTTTGTTTTTGGTTTTTTTTTTTTGTACTCCTCACCCCTCAATCTGGCCTTTCAAGGAGAGCATTGGTTATCGGCCAATTTAGTAAAAAAAATTCATTTGAAATTGTTTATATTCACTTATTGCTTAATACCCATTTGTATTGACTGTATTTTGTATTTGGCTCCAATACTTTTGTTACTGGCATGTCATAGTGGTTGACAGAAGTGTAAGTGAGTTAAGTGCATTGATCTGTTGAAAAATAAATGTGTAAAATAAATGCATTTTTCCTGATTAAGCTATGAACTTATTGATCTACCTTTCTGTTATATTTATTGTGATTAAACTTTTATGTTTTTGCTCCATTTATAAAAATGTATGAATATGTTTAAATGAATTTTAACTTGAAAATTACTTTGCACATTATGTGCAGGGAATATTGACCAATTCAACTGCATGCAACAAAGTTCAAAAACACAGTTTTATAGAGAAACTTTTGTTCCTGGGTATCTGGTCACTAATCGGAAAATTGGGGGTTTTGAAGAGCATAGAACCACCTCTTAATTGCTGATCCCAGGACCACTATGACCCAGGATCATAGCACCTATTAGGGTTCCAGCTATGGGAAAGTAGTGAACCCCCAAACACTATGAAAGTATAAAAATAAATTTTTATAGTAAAATACCAATGATACATATTTTAGTAGAATTACCAATGATACTTTTTTAAAGCAGAATTACCAAAATTAAATTTGATAACAAAATGACCAACAATATATTATATCTGTAGTTGAAGCCATGAAACTGTTCCAAATATTTAGACTTTGGCATTAAATAACCCATAAAGGTTGATATGCCACTTAACAAAATCAACTAAACCTAGAGAAACTTCAATTATTCATGATTGGTAATTCTTTTTATTTAGACAATGATTTTTTTTTAATTCTTTTCTAGGTTCCACTGCTTGAAAAGGGTGATATCATCATTGATGGTGGTAATTCTGAGTACCAAGATACAACAGTAAGTAAAAGTATCCTATAATCATATTGATTATTACATGTGCACAATTAATAATTATGAAAATACACACACACACACACAATTTTTTTTTATTTCACCCCAAGCAAGACAATAAACCCACTAAGGTGTAAGAGGTTACTGATTGTTAGAGAATATGAGAAGAAAATAAAAAGCCCTATTAAGGAGAGAAAATAAAAGGAATTAAGAAGATAGAAGATAATGATTGACATTGTATTTAAACTTTTGAAGATCAAACTTTACTAGGAAGCAAGAAACCAGAAGAGTTCCACAAGTGAAAAGTGCGATAGAAGAAACTATTAGCATAGAACTTAGGTACATCTAGTCATTTCAACTGTAAAATGCTGAGATCATGCTACCAATCTAGTACTGCACTTAAATTCATAAAGTCTAGGTAGCATAGAGGAAGGTTCATCAGAACAATTAACATAATTAATTCTTCTTTGGATTTTATTAAATAATCTCTAAATATATAGAAGGAGCACCAGACGAGATGTGGCAGCAACATTCAGCCGAGGATGAATGGTAGACTTATAAATATGTAAGATAGATTCTGGCAAGAAAAATTGTTTAACATGAATATATTTGTCCTTATTGTTGTATTCTGATCTTTCCCAAAGATGGGTCTTTTCACCTTTAATCTTTGGAAACATATTAGCACTGTCTACAATTGTCATAATGTGGACATATCAATCAGTACATCACAAACAACCAAATTACTAATAACATAAATCTTTAATAGATTGTACCAAAATAATATACAGAATTTACTGTGAAGAAAGGCTCAAAATTCTAGAAGTCATTATAATACAAAAACGTCCCTACATTAAATATTTTTTTGCCACAGGAGACGGTATCTTGAAGTGCATATTAAAAAAAGCATGTATAGAGATCAATATATGCTTTTCCATTTAAGTTATGTATGACGTCACTTTGAACTGATTCAAATTCCATCAATCTAAAAATGCCAGAATTTAGTTAAAAAAACAAACAAATGTATTGATTACACTACTGATAACATCCATTTCTTGACTGTGATAGTCACAAGTACTTGGATATAAAAGAAAAAAAACATGAATTTTGGACAATTTATTCATAACTTCGATTCCTATGTAAAATATCTCATTCAGAAATTGAAAAGATATGCTAAAAAAGTTCAATGGACAAACCTTGTAAGTGGAAATTAATAAAACTTGTTTGGATGAATTCTTGCTACATAAATACACGTTATTTAATTTGCCACTTGGCCACCAGTACATGGGAGATAACTCTAATACAGTAAAATGTTACAAATTACAGACAAGAAAACATTTGACATTGTAATATACTTTGTACATTGAGCCTCGTCACGGGTGCTGCCCGCCCTTGACCTAGCCTCGTCACGGGTGCTGCCCGCCCTTGGCCTAGCCTCGTCACGGGTGCTGCCCGCCCTTGGCCTAGCCTCGTCACGGGTGCTGCCTATCTTACTTAGTATATTATTAGGTTGGTATGTTATATAATGTTAAGAGGGATTTTGAAATCTGTGTATAATCTTAGAAGTATGTTATATACATAAATGTGACACCATGTTGAGTTTAAAGTGAAAGTGTTTTTTTTTTCTGTTTAGCCCTTTACAGTCTCGGATTTGGCTTCTCGACGACTTCTGGCTCTTACAAGGGGAGGTGATTTTAGCCAGTGGATGAGATTAAGGTTAAAGATGCACTCTTCTGAGTGAGGAACTTTGAAAGGGTTTAAACTGTTGTTGTCTTTGATAGACTGTTTTTCATTAATCTTGAATAATTGGATGTGTGGTGCTATGGAACCCTAGATAGAAGTGGAAGAGATAGTTTTTTTTTTTATCTGGATCTCAAGTGTTTCTGTTTGATAAACCAGCAGATGGTTCCTTTTGAATTTCAGTCTTCTATGCAGCATCCAGTTTAACCAAAGAGTAATGGGAAGTAAAGGTGTGGATGAAGGGTCGTATTTACCACGATGGCAACAGTTATGTGTGTACCTCATGAAAAGTGTAAAATTCTACAATAATACACAGAAACTATGGTCATTTACCTAATTTACTTAAATTATAGCTGTTCCAAATTATTAGCGAGGTGTAATTAAAAATCATGTAAACAAGAAAATAATGCTTTAATTGCTTTATATATAGATTGATATGGATACATCCTGTAACTGACATGAAATAAATAGAAATCAAAGTACAGAAAGTTCAAAAATAATAGTGGAGCTGGTTAATAAGGTAAATGTGATACTCTTCTTGAAATGACATGGATACGGTGCTGGTCCATGGAACATGTCAATTTCTGAATTTCCTCTAATGTAATTTCACATGATACATTCACTATTGCCTGCCACAAGTTCTGCTTGCTTCTAAATTGGCATCCATTCTCGTAAACCCGTTGCTTCAGAATCACCCACAAGTTTTCGACTGTTTAAGTCTGGAGAATTGGCCGGCCAGTTCATTTTCCGAGATCCGCAGAAACCTAATTGTTGCAGATACTCCATAGTTTTATGCATTGCTTGCAAGGGAGCATTATCATGCATAAATATGATGGTTCTCCTGACTGTGATCCTTTGCTCTCTTAACCAGGGTTCAAGGTACTCTCTCAGGAAAGCTATATAAACATCTGCAGTCATTTTAATACCGTCAGGCACTTTTCACAGACCACCCATGATACCTCCAATAATACCAGCCCAAATCAGGATACCCCCCTCCTCGTTGATGTCTCAAGCCTTGATGACAATGTCCTCTGTTTACGACCCAACCTTTGCTCCAACTGTCAGGGCTGTCAATCGTAGCATGAGATTCATCTGTGAACAAAACCTTCGAGAAGTCAACTTTCATGTTATCTTCTGCTCATTTCAGATGCTTTTGTATGTGTCTTTTTGTCAATGGAGGCCATGTCACCAGTCTCAATGATTTCCCTACCTTTTTCAGAAGACTACATCAAGTAGTTCTGGACACAGTTGTTTGTCTAATGGACCTGAAAAGTTCTCCACCGGTCAGGCGTGGGTTGTTTACAGCTTTGTGTTTAATTCGCAACAAAGAATGTTGGGAAACAACTCTTGTGTGACTTATATCAGCCCTCTTACATACCTTAGTAGGAGCTTCACCAAACCTTTTCACAATTTAATGATATCTTCTACTCATTTTGGATATTTCAGATGTTGATTTACCTTTTGCAAGTTCAGATGTTATAACAGACTTCTCAAAAGCACAACTGCAACCCATATTTGCACAATTATGAAGTCACTCATTAACAATTTGGAGTATCATGCAAATGGCTGCAGTTTGTTTACACTTGCACTGAACCTTATAATTCTTACACAGCATGTGCATACAACTGTTGCCATCATTCTGTGAAATTTTCATTAAATTCCAACATGTAGTTTTTGGACAAAATGGAAAATTGTCACCACATTAATAATTTATTACACAGTGTATATTGGATTGTATCACCTGAATTTATCTCATAAAAATGTATGTTATATGTTTTCTTAAAATGTCCAAAATTGCCAGTGGATCACTAAGAAATTTGAGATGTGAAATTCCTCTCGAATTTAAAATAATAGCCAAATACCCATTTTATGGACAGAAAAAAGTAAGTTTGTGTATAAACATTTTCTAAAACTCCTTTTGTCATTTTGTTATGTCCACTTGAATTTTCTACTCTGGACATACGCTGACCATGAGAGAAACATTTGAACCTTTTTCTATTGTTTGTATTAATAATAATGACAATTAATTCAGCAAAGTTATTTTTTCACTTTTTAAATAATTCTGTATATTTTTAAGAGAATATAATTAAATTGATTATTTTGGCTTATTTAGACAAGTCCATAAAAAATTTTCTGATGCAATTGACTAATTTATAGTAATGGAAAATGTCAGATAACAACAATGGTTACTACAAATACTGCAATCTTCTTTTAAAATTGTTATGCAAATTAAATGTCACTTGTAAACATAAATTTTTAGTAACATATATAAGAAGTTCATAATAAATTCATTATGTGTTTGCTGTTTTGATCCACTGAGAATAGGTGATGATACAGACATCTTTTATTATGTAAATTATAAAAGTGCATGTCATATAATTATAATTTATTGTTTAAGAATTCCTTATAGATCCTGGAACTGCAATGACATCATGTAAACGAGTAGATTTTTACAAGTTGGACTTGCTAGCGCCAAACCAAACCCTACTCCATTATGTGAGTTTGGGACTTTGTTTGAATTCAGTTTTCCTTCTAGACTGGCTGGCTACTCAAAGTTAGAAAGTTTGATCTATCCTACTATTTTACTTATATAGTCATCTAAAACAAATTATATAAATCCTTTTATTTGGTTTCGGGAACTTTGTCTTATTGTTATGTTGTTTTTAATCTTAAGCGTCGCTGTAAAGAACTTGAAAGTAAAGGATTTCTCTATATTGGAACCGGAGTCAGTGGTGGTGAAGATGGTGCTCGTTATGGACCTTCAATGATGCCTGGAGGATCTGATGCTGCTTGGTAATAAAATTTACTTTTCAACTGATTTATTATTTAATAATTGTAACAGTTACCAAAGGAACTAGTATATATGTTCCCAGGTTTCAAGACTTTGCCAGTTACTAGTAGCATGGTATCAATAGCATTGAAATTATGAGAATAATTTTTAATTTTATGTAAAAAATATGTAAATAGTCATTTATCACATACATACATTAGGGAAGGTTAGTTTTAGGACCATGGCATACACTCAATTTGAAAGTTGGGGTTTGACATAATAAATAATGACACAATCTAGATTTTTCCAAATCCTTACCATTTTTTGAGGAAACCTGTTTGAAGTTTAAGTTTAGGTTCAAAATTGTAATGTAATTTCATTCCAGTGATTAGTGAAAGCCTTATAGCACAGCCTCATAAAATTTATAATCTTCTGAAGCTTTATAAATTTTATATGGACAAAATGCATGGCACAAGCACATTATTACTAAATCATTATACAATCAAATAAGACCTTCATTTGCTTCAAAGGGAAATTATACTGAACAATTTAGCTATATTATGATGTAATACTTTATACAGTGCAGTAGTTTTGGTGCCATTTTCAATAAATGCAAAACATTTTGACTTCTAATTTGTGCCCAACAGTATCATATACACTTTTAGCTATGTTTTTGCTTTTTATTACTTATGAACTAACAAATCTTATTCATTGAGTAGCCTTTTTTTGTAATCTTTTACAATTTTTTTTTAAGAGAAAAAAAAATTTCATGTTTTTCATAATTAGAATTCTGGTTTGAATATATTTTCCATTCAATGTACCTAATATGAAAGATCAATTTTATTTGGATTTATTCTTGAAATAGTAAAATTTTGAAGTTTGTAAGCAAAAACCTGTGGAAATTAGGTATTTCTGTCCATTTTCTTCAAATGATCTTTAAAATAAAATGCTCAAAAATTGGTGAAAGCTAGGAATCTAATTTTTGATAGCCATACTCATTACAGAGTGCAATGCTGATTTTTCTAAAAAAAAAAAAAAAAAGTGAAAATCAGCCTGCCCAAATATACATACATGTGTTTAACTGTAATTTCTGTAAATCTGATACCATGTGATCCTTTAGTAGTAAAGAAACTACCACACATTCTTTTAGCTACTCTTGGTCAAAGAGGCAACATGGGAATTCTGCTCTCTACTACTATTACTCTCTGAAATTTTCCTAAGACACCATGTGTCCATTTACCAACTTTTTTGATTTTTTTTTTTTTTTTTTTTTTTTTTGTTTCTGTTTGAAAAAGTCTTTCCTTGTTTTTGTATTTCTTTGAAATGTATTTTGTTTATCCATTTCCCCTTTTGAGAGATATTTATTTATTCCTCTCTAACTATCAAACCCCTTCCTTTTAATAGTTGTAACATCTTCGGTTCACTTGTAGAATCTTTAAAAGCTTCCTTTGCATTCTTTTTGAAAGCTCAAGTATTTGAGGTATGTTTTGTATAGATAGTGTGGGAATTTCAGTGTATTGAAGCAATTTACCTAACCGCCACACTGAGGTAAGATTTGACACAAGGTCTTTTTATGAGGTGCCCATAGGAATGCATATGGACCAAGGATAAAAGTTACACCGTTTATGTGGGATTAAATAAAGGGTTCAGTTTAAAATTCTCTGAAGTCTCAAAAAGCAGCTGATTGAAGGCCAGAGGGCACAATGGCCAAAACGTTGTGATAACTACATATAAGTAATCTTGTGTCAACTGTTATTTAAATGGATTTTCCAAGCATTGTTTTTGCTACTGATTACAGACAGGAATTCCTTGTATTAATGGTTTGTGTTAAAAAAACAAAAAAATGAAGATAATCATTGTTATTGACCATTAGTTGTAATGAAACAGGTTCATACTGATGTTTTTCCCCCCTTATTCAGGAAATACACCATGAAAACATATGGAACACCTTCATTACACCTATTGCTGTGAATGGGTTGGTCTGATCAGTATATTTGCTACAACTATAAGTAAAATAAGACAGTGGACTCTTTAGCATTGGAGGAAAATCACTCAAATAGGAGAACTATGAATTTAAAACTGGGGAGGAGAAACCACTCTCCTTTTTTTTTTTTTTAAGAATAGTCATGGCAATTTACAATTTGAAGATACTAAAGAAAAGGAAGCTTTGGAGAGACCTGATTGCCGATGTCCTGAGAAGACATGGGATTATTGTTTATCTGTTTTAACACCCCACACACACACATTATATATATACATTATATATATATATATATATATATATATATATATATATATATATAGCCCATACAGGTAAAAATATAAGAAAAAGAAGTTGAAAATGTAACTGGACTCCTTAAGAATATTTATTTACAGTAACTTTACTGGTTTCACAGTTCTAGGATTTTCAAAAGTTACATTGGGATGGAGAGATGTATGGCTATGCTGTGATGTATCTTGCATCAGATGCGGAACATATCACAATTTTTACAATCTCAGAATTTACAAAATTCTTTTTTTTTTATACTAATGTACACTCAATAAAAGGCTCAAAAGCCACCCAAGTTGGATTAACTGATTTTTTTTTTTTTTTTTTTTTTTTTTTTTTATATTTTTTGCAGCTTATCAAACACTATTTAAAGCCAGAAAAAATTTTTAGATTGTAAGAATTTTTTTGCAGGTAATGATTTTTTTTTTACAAATACAAGTTTTAACCCATTGCTGGGGAGGGGAGAGAAGAGGTGGATTCATATCTTTCCCAAGAGTATTTGTGCATAAGTGATTATAACAAACCTGACTGGAATTGGAACACAGCTCTTTTTAATTACCAGTTACAAGCTGTTATCCATTACACCACCTGCACATCCAAGCTTACAGCCCCCTGGTATTCCCAAGTAGTCACCTATCCAGCATTCAAGGGGGAGGGTTATTGTATGGTGTTGCATAAGAGAAGGCAAGAAGTGCAGTTTATGTAGAAAAGATAATGGTTAACCATAGACTTGAAGAAGCCAAGATTGTAGTGACTGGGGAAAAATATTCTGCTAGGAGACTGTTCCACAAAGCAACAATTCTTGGAAAGAAGCTGTCCAAATGGAACTTCCATACTAAGGGAATACAGATGATTCATCTTCAATGTGGGTCCCAGCTAGTATTGTAACATACTACTGATTTGACAGTGCAGGAAGAAGGAGAATCATGCCTTTCCACATGTCATTAGTATGAAATGGCCATAAACAGCATTAGTTGATTGGGTCTGGACATACAATTGCTGCACAGCTGCTCAACCCAACCACATCCTTCTATATATCTGTGTTCAGATGTAGCATATCTTTAGCAAGTAGAGCCCATTATTCTCCTTGTTTGACCACAGCCAATATCCTCCAATTTGAAGACTCTCATTGCTCAGGGACACAAAGCTATTGATTCCATTGAGGGGGAAACCTCTGCCCTAGCTGTTGACTTCAGCCTATGAAGCTCTCATCCCAATCTACTCCATTGTGATAGTTGGCTGCTAACCAAACAAACCACCTACAAAAGGTTGATAATCCATAGAAAACAATCAATAACTGTACAGATTGATTGGCTCTTTGACAGGCCTTATTTTTAATCTTGCTGGGTAGCCACCTTCCTCTCTGACAAAATCTGTTTAGAGAACCAGTTGAGTAGCCAATGACATGATAATGTAACATTAGGTTACATGCTACAAAGCATGGCACTTGTAGACCTGATATAAAAATTTCATTCACCAATTCTATTTTATATAATTATTTTAATGTTATTTGAGGAGATAATTATTTAACATTTTTATTTCTATTTTACCCAGGCCCTATGTAAAGAACATATTCCAAGCAATTTGTGCTAAAAGTGGTGATGAACCCTGCTGCGACTGGGTATGTACTATTTGTAATCTGTAATAAATTATTGCAAATCAAAGGAAGTGAAGTTTCCATTAAACATGAAACAAAGTAATTATGTTTTTATTAAACCAATTTAGAAATCACATGTATATATTTTGGAAGCATGAATGAATGGTAATTTTGTTGAACAAGCATGTCAAAAGGTTTATTAATTAAAAAAAAATGGTTTAAAATAAAATCAGTGATTATATAAGCATCTCCTAAGTTTATTTAGTCTGATATAAGTATGATGTCTCTAGAAAGAGAAACTTACCATCCACAGGTAAGGATCTGCTGGAAAAGTTCATTAACCATTACTCTGTCATTATGCACAATGGAATATGGTGAAGAATGTATAAAAGATGAAAGTAACTTTAAATTAGGTCTCCCCCCCACCTAAAAAAAAAAAAATAACCTGAGATTTAAAATGAATTCTTAAAAATGAAATTTTTTTAACCCGACTACTGTTTATTTAAGGTGTTGGCTGGTTTGACAGATTGATATTTATCTAATGTTGTTCTATGAGGGCAAAAGTCATTAAGGTGATTACCTTTTTATATATATTTTTTAAGTATTTAGTGATCTTAAGAATTTAATAAGATATTCTCCATAATCTGTTTTATTCAATTTTTTTTCTGATAATATCATGTATGCTCAACCATATATAGAAAATCAGCACATTTATATACAGAATTCAAAATTCTTTTAAAAATATTGGTGCTTGATTATTTGTACTAAGCTTTTCAATTTATGATTAATAAATATAGTTTTCACTTAAGAAGATCATCTAAAAGGGTCAAATTAATACAGAATTTAAAAGATTAAAAAAATTAAAACTTAAGCTGTTCTCTATTTACATTATTCGGACTATTGTCCTCATCTTTGTTGCCATATGTCCTTGAGGATAAAGGCGTTGGTTAGATCCAGTGATGCGACCCAAAGAGTGTGAGTGCAATACCCAGTTAAGGCAGTGGAGAACTTGGAGAGGGGAATTAACAGGAGATAACTGACATCCATTAAACATGGTACATGTAACTAGAACAGTCTCCCCCAGTGAGTGAAATAATGGGTTCAGTTCAACATTCCAACCACCTGAAGAAGGCCGGAGTGTACAACAGCCAAAATGTTGTAATAAATATGGCGACAAAGATGAGGACAATAGTTCGAATAATGTAAATAGTCTACATAATACCTCATCTTAGAAATGTAGACAGATACTTAAGCTGTTCTAATTAAAATATAAAAAAAATGAAAACAAATTTTGTAAAAAAATTTTTTTCTTAAGACAATAGTGTCCTTAATATATCTTATTTATAATGTTACGAGGCCCCATTTTGTCCTACTTCTTTACACTTACACTATAAAATACAAAACCTAATTTAAAATGATGACTTAGATCTGTAGCTACTAGACGCCCTTTTTACCTTACGAAAAGCTCCCATTCACCAAACACTTTAGATTTCATCATTATAGAATGGAACTTTCTAGAAACTTCTACTGGGTTCTAGAGAGTCCAAAAAACATATCAACAGGAGTTTGTACCAACTAGCCAGTTGCCTCCTGTACCCACAGCCACAACTATTGAGGCTGACTCTGGTCCTTTTGATTCATGAACAAAGCTTTAACTGAAAGAATCTAAGTTCTGACAGTCCTCGAAAAGAAAAGGCTATCATTAAATACTTCACCTTTTTTCCTTGATATTATTGACCAAACTCCTTTATTTTATATACATGTTAATGTATTTCTAAGAAGAAAATAATATTATTCTTTGACTAGTGACGAATTCCCATCCATCGCCTTAATCTTAACTGTATTTAGATTTCCTCTCCCACTCCCACATATAGCTACACGTTAAGCCAACTACTTTCTGGGCTCTCACACGCTTATTAACTGTTAGCATTTCCCAACGTATATTGTTTAAACCTCAGCCCTACTGTTTATAAAAAATATTTTATTATATGTTAAATAAAACCCATTTTTCATTATTACATGTAATCTTTTCTTCAACTTTAATTTCTGAGAATCTGTTACATCTTATTTTGTGTTGCACCGGCCATAACAATAAAAGTAATTTAAAAGCTTTTCTAATTAAATAATGTCTTAGTTTTATTTCATTTTTTATTGATGATTTAAATTCTCGAAGGACTCCTGCTTTTAACTAATATAAAATATGAAGAGGGACAAAATTTAATTTTTGGAAATTTCATTAAGTGGTGGTGGGGGGGTACAGATGTAAAACAAAAACATATTTTTATCAAGACTTTCTTAAAAAAAAATTCTGACAATTATTTGATTTTTGCAAGAATTTCCAACTTAATGTATTTTTTTACTGTGAGAAAAGTGACTAAAATTTCCTATACTAATCATTGCTGCCCCTGCTGACACAAGAAGAAAAACAAACATTAAAAAATTTAAAATAATCAAAAAATATTTTGGTCTTTCTTCATAATAACAAACATTTTGATGATAAAACATTGTTTTTATCAAATTTGGGGCCTTTTTCATCATGCTTGCTTCTTTTTTCAACAAATTATTGGAGGTACCTACTTCAAATACATTAGATAATCATAATTGAAATGTGTATAATTTTTTTAAAGGATTCTGAGTTGGACTGACAACATTTCAGCACTTTTAAAAACATGTAGTGTTTATAAATTCTTGTATCCTTTGTGTGATTGTATCTTCAATACTAATAATCACAAACATTAAGTTGGTCACATAACCACCATGTTATCTCATAGGTTAACTTATCACTTATCAAAACTTAGTGTAATTTGTACACATAATGATGCATCACAATCAAAATATGAATATTAACAGAAGAAAATTATGAGTAGATAATACTAAAAATGCTATACAACACTCATTTTAAAGAAAATACTTGAAGCTGGCATTATACAGAAGAAGCAACCCACATTAAATACCATTTTTCAATATAGTGAGGTTATTTTAAAATGTGTTTTCTTTTTGTTGTTTTTGTTGAAAAAAAAATTTAATAGTCTACACATGACATCACTTGTAACAATACATTTTTCTTGTTTTTAATTAGAAATGTAACCATTATAAAATGTCATAGTGACATCTTTTTTTTTTTATTTTTTAATTAGAAATGTAAGTCATAAAATGCCAGGATGAAGCTCATAAAAATTTTCTCTATGGCATTGATAAGATTAATGTTCCTGATAAGGACTAAAGATCAACAGTACTTTGAGAAAAAGATGAATTTTAGACAGTTTCTTTACTAATTTGAGCTGAATATGCAACAATTTATATACAGATTAAAAAAAAATGCAAAATAAAAATAATTAAAGAGACCTTGTCAGTCAATCTTAATAAAACTTGTTTGAATGTTTCTGTGTATACGTTTTATTTATACACACACACACGTGTGTGTGGGTATATATATATACACACACACACACACACAAATCGTAGTTTAAAAGGATGATAGTAACTGAAAAACTTGGTGAAAATTAATATTTGATTAACAAACAAAAAAGTGAGGCTTATCCTCACTTTTCATTAAAAATATTTCAGTGTTTTTTTGCATCATCTTCATAATCTTGTATAACATCTGCAATGTATTTTCACCGTGAATCTACTACCTGAGAAAAAAGACTTTCATCAATTTCAGAAATTCTCTTTTTGCTGACTTCTTCCATAGATTAACTCTTCTCAGGGCAATATTTTTGTGAAGGATGGTTATTCCATTAAACTTAGTGTTTGCAGGGCAAAAATGGACCCTGCTAGGTTTGGGTTACTTTGGTCGATACAGGGTTTTTGATAACCATTTAACCTGTTCAAATCCTTTTCTATATTCTCATCTTTTCATTGGTTGAAGAACTTCTCTCTACCACTCTTAATGTGCATTCTCACCAATTATATCACCAATGAGATTAAAGGAATAAGTGAAATGGAGAAGAATTAACCTCAGAAACATACTTCCCTTTTGAATTGTCTTTTAAGATCCTTGCACTTTTACTTAGCATACCATTTCCATAGATTTTGATGATTTCTTGCAATTTCAACTTAAACAAAAAAGACTGCTAAACTAGGCACAGACTTTAAAAAAAAGAAAAAAATTGTGCTAAACCAAGCACCAGCTTCAAAAAGACTGCTAAACTAAAACCCAACTGTAAAAAAAAAACCGAAAAAGACTGAAACTCAGCACCAGCCTTAAAAAAAATGATAAAAACTGTTAAACTAAGAGGTAAACTAAAAAATGAAATATACTGCAAAATTGTATGCAAGCCTTTAAAAAAAAAAAACCCATAAAACTAAACGCCACCCTTAGAAAAAAAAAAAAAGAAAAGGTGAATGATATGTAAAATTTGTAACGAGTTTTTTGAACAATGAGTTTTAGATATAGAGTGCTGTATCATTTTATATACAACATCTAGTTACTTTTTTACTTACAAATGTTTTTATTGAACTATAATTGTTTCCTTCTTATTTTTTAGGTTGGTCAGGAAGGAGCTGGTCATTTTGTAAAAATGGTGCATAATGGAATTGAATATGGAGACATGCAGTTGATCTGTGAAGCTTATCACATTATGAAGGATGTGCTACATTTAACACCTACAGAAATGGCACAGGTTTGTTTTAATTTATTTTAGATTTTAACAAGTACAATTTTCTTTATTATTCCTTTCTAGCACTTCATATTGAACCGGTTGATTCTGAAAACTTTTGAAGCACAAATTGAGGAGAATAATTGATTAGTTTCCAGGGTGAATTTTATACAACAATTTGTGAAACAAGAATGCAACCATGTTTTTGTATTTATTGTAAATTTAAGTTTTAAAGACTAGACTTGAATTAAAGATTAACATTTTCTTTATTCAAGGTATTTGATGATTGGAACAAAGAAGAACTGGAATCTTATTTGATTGAAATCACCAGAGATATCTTGCGTTACAAAGATAAAAGTGATGAGTTCTTATTAGAGAAAATTAAAGATACTGCTGGCCAGGTAAGTTCATGGGTGGAAGTTTGTTTTTTTTTAAATTCATATGAGTTTATTCATGCTGTCCAAAACTGATGGCAGTATTTAAACTTTTAATAATATATATGTACGATTAATTGCAAAATTACTTTTCATTTATGTGCAAGGTAAAAATAAATATAGTTGTTTTGTTCAAGTTTAACAGAAATTTCTGTTTCCAGTACATCCTCTGAAGAGTTTCAATACATGTGGGCAAATTGCCTCTGTTGAGAACTTTTCTGAGGACTTAGAAATTGTTTACTTGCATGCATACACACACAGATATGGGTTGATTTGTTTTTTACAGCTTATCAACACTTTGCGAGTTATTTAAAATCTAAAAACTATTTAGGACTGTAAGAGGTTGCTTACAGTATCCAGTGTTTCCAAGCAGTCTCTAAGTACTGAATACGTTTGACACTGCTTAACTTTGGTGATGGAATGAGAACTGGTATTTTCAGTGTAGGAGATATCTATATATATATATATATATATATATATATATATATATATATATTCAGTCATATGGATATGAGTTTGTGACCCTGGGTTTAACACTTTTGTGATCATCAGACAAAGTGGTTTAATTTTTTTTAAATTGAATCTATTTATGCTTGTTTGTGTTTGATTATGTTTAATGGTGGAAGAGGGAAATTCTCTTCTGTGTCTGTTTTGAGATCACACACACACACACACAGAGGTGTACACATTATAGTTCACACAAACACCCATATAAGCAATCTGAGATTACACACAGATACCCATCCATGCATTCGAGCATACACACATATATACGCAATTGTAATCCTGTTTCGGTGTCAAGACTTTAGTGATGTTCTTTCAACAGGAGGCAGGTTGGGGTGTTCTTGGCTTTTTTCAGTTTGGCCGTCTGCATCGTCAGATTTACTCTTCCAAATACACATGTAGATGTGCACATACACTATTAATGGTCTGGGCTTTTCAGCACCACATTGGTTAAGTGGGTTCTGTTTGTGGACATGGCGATGATGTTTTGCATTCTCAGCACTGACTGCTTGTGTATTATTGATGATTTTGACTATGTTGGTAGTGCTAATAATTGATGATATCATTGGCAATGATAGTTATTGATGTGTTAACAGAAAATTTAGCCCTAATGATGATGGGAATGAAAGTATAATGATAAACAAAAAGAAAAAGTGACAATAATGACAATGGTAATTATGATAATAGTTGTGGTAACCATAATAATGATGATGATAATAGTAATAATAAAAAAATAATAATAACAATGGTAAAACGCAATACTAATGATGTTAGAGAAGGTTATGAAGTGATTGTGGTAACACCAGCATTGATAGTGAAAATAATAATAGTAGTAGTTGTTTTCAGTAGGTGCATAAAGTGGTAACAACAATATTGATAGTGAAAGTAGTAGTGGTTTTTATAAAATGATATTAAAGTGTTAGTGGTTTTATCCCCTCTGATGGCTTCACTAAATGTCATGGTAGTAGCCGCAGTGGTGATGGTAGTGTAGGTAACAGTGCTGGAAGCTCTATTGATCTGTATAAATTGCTATGGTGGTGATTGTGTTTGTGGTGGGTTTTTTTTTCTGTAGATTCATTTCTGGTTGTGATCAGATTTGTTGTAATTATTATCAGTTTGGTATGAACTGTGATAATAGATATTTATTTTCATGTCTGCATTTTGAAATTATTTCTGATCTTTGGTTTAGTAATTCCTTTTGTTGAGTGTGGGAGATTGCCACATTTTCATGTAGACAAAAGTAAACATCTCTTTGATATGTAATTGTAGGCATGTGCGGTTTTCATGATTTCACAGCTTACTTTTGGTATGATGTTTCTGTCTTTTAATTGCCATATGTATGTGGATTGTGTGGTACTGTTAGAGTATTTTCTGTTGGAGAATGAGTGGCTGTGGATGTATTTTCTTTGTTTGAATATTCCTTCTGTTGCGCCAATGTAGTACATTGTAGTGTTGTTTGTGTTTACCTTAGCTTTATATGCTATGTTCCTTTGTAGTAGTGGGCATGTGGTTTTATTTCTGCAGTTGCATTGAGGGTCTTTGATTGTGCTCTTGCAAGTTATTATTTTTTGTTGTAGCTTTTTATTATTTGTGTTACGTTTTTTAGTGCAGCTGTAGCTAACTTTTACGTTATTTTTGTTAAATATTTTTGCTAAGGGGTTTATTACAGGGAAGTGCTTTTCTATTAGGTTTAGGAATGTCCTGCCAATAATGTTTGTTTTGTGTGTGTGTGTGTGTATATATGTATGTATAATATATATAATTATAGGCACGTGGCTGAATGGTTAGAACATTTGCTTTCTAACCATGAGACCCAGGTTTGAATCTCACCATAGTTGATTTGTCAGGAAGGGGACTTCCTCATATTATCGGTCTAAAGGGGGCAATCCCAGCATGCAGCACCTATTTGAAAGTGTCTGAAAACTACACCACAGGTTGATCCAAGCCTTGTAAGTGAAATTGGGTAGATGGAATACTGTCAATAGCTGTGCTAGCACGAAGTCACAAGTTATTGTGACAGAGGGTTTAAGTGCTGGCCTTGTTCACATTGTTGATCACGCTAGATAACATGCTTTTTCTCAGAAACTGTAACTAAGGTATGCTCGGTATAGTTGTAGTATAAACCACAAGTGGGATCTGTGGGTGTTGAACAAACACAGATGTGCTTGAGCAAGCGTCTGCAATAGGGATTAGCTAACCGCCATAGTAGGCAGGTATCCCCGCATATGAATAACCAGCTATATATATATATATATATATATATATAATGTGTGTGTGTTCTTGTGTCAGGTGATCCAATGTTTCTGCTGTCTCACTGTATATTTCCCACATTTCTTAGTCATTCTACTAGGAAATAAAAATATTTTTTTTTTCTTTATTTGCATGTTAAATTTCCTGAATGCTTGAGTAAGCCTTTTTCATTTTGTTTTTAATTCCCAAAATCTCTTCTTTTTTTTTTTTTTTCTCAAAAACAATGAACCCATCCTAAGTGTTTGGAATGGAACTGTATTGTTTCATTGGAACAACTTGTATTTGAAGGGAAAAATAATTTTGTGACATAATTCCTGCTTTCTAAACAATTGACAAACTTCTGCATTTTTATTTTCCCTTTTTTTTTTTTTTTTTTTTTTTTTTTTTTTCTAGAAAGGAACAGGAAAATGGACAGCCATAGCAGCTTTACAATATGGAACTCCAGTCACTTTAATTGGTAATGTTTTATTTTCTTTAAATGCAAATATTTCTTCTGACCTCATTTATTAAATTTATAAATTTATTGAACATTCTTAATGTGTGCACTGACTAAAATGTTATGAAGGGTTTTACAAATCTAATATTTGTAGTTGTTATTGACCTAAAAGAAATTAGATTTGAATGTTTAAAGTTGGTACTTTGCATTTTAATGTGTAAATATTTTATTTGCAACCATGAAACTGTTTTGGTTCAATGATAAAAAAATCTCCATTTGCTACTTTGAAAACAATGAAGTCAGTTTAATGTTTAGGTTATTTCTATTGATGCATAATTCCTTGGTATTTATGTTCCTCAATGTCATTAGAAATTATTTAGATAAATAGGAACACTTAATGTGATCTTATAACTTATTTTACATTATGAAAACACAGTTTTTCAGTGATTAAATACTCATGCTATTGTCATAAGTTCTATACAAATTATGTTCTATAAGGCCTGCCACTCTGATTACATCAAAGACAGATTGGCCTGCCTGTCTTGTTACATCAGGGGCAGTTATTTATACTTTCTATCTAAACTTTATGCAGTTCTTGATTTATAATTGATTTTGTTTTTAAAAATTTCATTAAAAAAAGAATTTAATGAATTCAATATAAAAAAGGCATTTCTTACCTGTCTATGACCCATGTACATTTTGCCTTGTCAAAACTGTGTTTCCATTTCAGGTGAAGCTGTCTTTGCTCGTTGTCTCTCAGCTCTTCAATCTGAAAGAATTGAAGCCAGTAAACATATTAAAGGTCCTGAAATTCCAAAATTTACTGGGGATCAAAAACAGTTCATCAAGGACATCAAACTAGTAAGGAGAAATTTACTTTTTTTTTTTCTTCTTTTTAATAATTTCATCGAAAGCAAGGCAATAATGCTACTAAAACACAAGGTGTTACTGGGAATGAAAGAGAATAGGAAGACTTCAATGAGGAGAACAGGATTCAGGAAGACAAGATGGTGATGGGCATTGCATTTAAATTTTTGAAAATTGTAGATGGCAGGGAAACTGGAAGAGTTCCACAGGCAAGAAATTCAAGAAAAAAAACTATTAAAATAGAACTTAGTTATGTCTAGCTACTTCAGCATTAAAATGATGAGACCTAGTTGCCAATCAAGTAGAACACTTAAAATTATGCCATTGAAGTACCAAGAAGAACTAATTAGGACAAATGCCTTGAAAATATTTATAGAAAAGACAGAGGGGAAAGCAGTGGGAAAGTGACAGAAGTTGCAATGTCAAGATAGATAATAGACCTTTCTTTGAAGATTTTACATGTATACAAGTGCATATGAGTGGGCTGATTAGAGAAGAGCAAATAATATGTAAAATCGTTGCTAACATTTATTTATTTAAATGATCACTGACTACTTCAATTATTTATTTGGTTCCTGATTACTTTAGATTAATTTTGCTGAAAATCATGGTTGAATACAGAATGCACATTCAACACTGTTTACTTGTCCTGTTTAATCTGAGGAGAAATGTGCAATGTAAACTGGGCTTCAATTTTTTTATTTTTTTTTTTTTAATGCCCTGTCCCTTTAGGACATGAATGATCATGACTTTCCAAATTCCTTTTCTTTAATATTTGTGCCTTGCCATGCATTCTTAGGAAAGATAGTGGAATGGTTTCCTGTTCTACTGTTTGGAATTCAGAGTTTTTCTTCTCTTAGACTGGTTGCCACCCAAGGCTAAAGAACCCAGTTTACCCTGCTATTAACTTATAGCTGAGAGGAAAGAAAGGCATTTGTGCAAATGTGACAGGCTAGTCTGGAATTTGAATTCTCCATGCTGATTACATTTTTTTCTGGTGATATTCATTACACCACTTGCACACTCACTAGGTACTCAATTGCTGAAATTTATCATAATGATATAGTAGGTGCAAGCATGCTGGGGATGATTTGCAAAATTTAAGTAAAGGATATTTTGAGTGTAAAGATAAGGAACAGTCTAGAAGATCCCAGAAGTTGAAAACTATTCAGTTGCAGGAAATTTTGAAGGAGTGTTTGCAAATGTTAGAAAAAATTAAAAGTTAAGAAAATAGGTTTTGTATAAATTTGCTTAAACAAATGTTAGTTTTTCTCCTCTTCTTTGAAACAGAAAAGTAACTCTTCCTTGTGCATTGTCTCATCTGTGCTCTGTCGCCTGCTAGTCTGTGTTTCGTCAAGCGCTCTTTTGCTTCCGTGCTGTGTCAGCCACGCGCTCTTTCGCTTTGTCACTTTCTCTTTCGTGTTTTTTCTCTTTCTCTCTCTCTCTCTCTCTTCCTCTTATACGTTATAAAAGGTAGTACTAGAAAAAGGTCAGGAATAAACATAACCCTTCTATTTCTTGAAAGATTCAACACATGAAGAAGTCCGTTGAATCACACATCTGAAGTTTTTAGCAACAACAAAAGCAGTACATTAATTTGAGGAAATCAATGGTTAGCCTCAACCTATAATTGATTTCTCTACAAATACATAAGATTCCTTGATTGAAATTGCTTCATTTTTTAATCTCCTTTCCAGGCTTTGTATGCTTCAAAGATTGTATCATATGCTCAGGGATTCATGTTGATGAGGGAAGCAGCCAAAGAACTTGGATGGAAGTTGAACTATGGCTCCATTGCACTAATGTGGAGAGGAGGATGCATCATTCGCAGGTCAGTTGCAGCAGTTAAGCTCATGTATTGTTTACGTAAACTATGATGTCACAGGTAGAATTTCATTCTCTCTAATTATATAACAGTTATGCTAGTTTGAGTTTTATCAATTCTCTCCCTTTAATGCCTTAATCAGTTGGTGATAACATAATACTTGTGGCTTACATTATCTGTATGAAAAAAAAATGGCCCAGATTGATTTAGGTTTTTCTTTCTCTCCCCCCCCCACACTATGAAAGCAAATGTTAATTTTGTTTTATTTTTACTGGTTTTGTCATGCTGAAGCAAAGGAATATATAAAGGGTTCTTCCATTAATTCATGCCCACACTCTGCCAAAATACCTTTTTATTGCTGCTGAAATAATTGCTGAGACCAATGTAAGCAGTATAATTGAAAATTTGTTTTCAAACATTAACTTCTGATTGGTTGTTAATTTCTCAGGGTCACATGACTTTTTCCAACTGATTTATTCACTTTGATATTTTTTAATTCTTCACAAAAATCAACATTAAAATCAGTCCCATATATTTTCTTTTTCCTGGCTTGCTAATGTTGTGTTGCTCTGGCTCGAGTCCTGGATAATGTCTGAATTTCTAGGATGAATATTTATCATTATTTATATTCATTCTATTGTCTTCATCTTTGTTGTTATCACTACGTTTCGCCCATGGTACACTCCAGCCTTCCTCAGGTGTATATCAATCTGGGTAACCTACAGGGAATTCTGAACTGTGAAGAATTTCTTTAATGTATTTAAAATAGCACAGGAAATTATAGAGAAAATGAAAACAACAATTACAGATGGATTTTAGTACCAATTGCATTTGAACCTTGTAATGTACTTATTGATTTTACACTCAATTCCCTACTGAGCTTTAGTTATTTTCTGTATTTTTTTCTTATTAATGCTATGTCCTTTCAGGTTGCAGGCAATCAAAGCTCTCCACAGCTTCTTTTTTTTTATTATCTGTAAATTACCATAACCTCTTGGGAAAGGTAGTGGAGTGATTTCCTGTTACTTTCTCTATGGTTTTTGAATTCTGAGTCACCTTTCACCTAGACTGTCATTCAAGGTACAGAGTTCAGCCTATCCTACCTGCTATTAACCTCTAGCTGGAGATGGATTCATGAGGTGTGAAAGAGAATGAAACAGATTAGTTGAGAATTTGAACCTTTTTTGACAATTCCATTTCCCACATTGATAACTATTATGCCATCCACATGTTTTCTAAATATTTCTGGGGGTGGGAGATTATGACTAAAAACAAATTTTGCAGGGTTTTTTAGCTAAGAACTTGTTTGAACAAGTATCAATATTCAATCTGTATTTTGAATTCAAGTAAAGGTATTCTCTTAAGGACGGAGCTGATCAGGCCACTCTAAAGCTTCCATTTCTTTGTTATATATGAATTGCCATGATTCTCCTTGGGAAAGATACTGGATTGGTTTCCTATTGCTTTCTCTAAGGTGTTTGTATTCAGTATTGTCCCTCACCTTGACTGGCTGCCATTCAAGGCTAGAGTGCCCCGCCTACTATTTAACTTATAGCCAGGCAGCAAAGAGATGAATTCATGCCTTTTCCAAGAGTGTTTGTGTGAAAGTTCAGTACGAAAGTGAATGCAACAGATTAGGCAGGAATTTGAACTTGTCTTGTCAATTTCACTTTCTGCACTGATAACTGTTATGCTACCTATACATCCTCTCTGGGTAGTAAAAAAAAAAAAAAAAAGCTATACTAATTCAAATTAGTGTTTTACTTTTCACTGTTACCACCAGAATATTCTGTGTTCCTGTATATGTAATTATTAGAAAGGATGATAGGTTTGATGTCACCTCTCTCCCAAACCTGATGAAAATTTTTTTTTTTTTTTATTTCCCAGGTACTGTTTAACAGAGCAAGGGATTTTTCACATAGTATTTTTAAATATAATAATTGAATACAGGATAGACATTAAAAAAAAGAAAAGAAAATTGAAATTGGGAAAATAAAACAAACCACAAAAAATGATGGGGGTGTGGAGAAGAAAAGAGTTAACCGGTTATTGCTGTTCACTTTTCAGAACTCGATCAAGGATAGTAAAATCTTTGTGCACAACTGAAAAGAAACTTGGAAAAATCGATGCTTAGTGTCAGTCCACCTCTTCCCTTTATACAAAAATATTTTATTTTCACTACTGAAGCCACTCTATAAACTAAAGATGATCTGTTAATCTTGTTAAACAGTCTTTATGCAAATATCAATTTTCCAGTATATGATGCACATTTAACTTTTAAAAAGAAAATAAAAATATTATGCAAATTTCCCCCTCTGTTCAATGACTACTGAAGTTTGAAATGAAACTGTAAGGTTTGGATATGTTACAATAAGCAGTCATCTTCAAAATATCCTTGTAAACAATGCATGTTACATATCTGGCAAATGTGATCAATTGCCATTTATTTAAAACAAAAATTTGTTTATTTACTTTAGTGTCTTCCTTGGAAATATCAAAGATGCCTTTAAGAAAAACCCAGAATTAAGTAACTTGTTGCTTGATGATTTTTTTAAAGGTGCCATTTCAAAGTGTCAGGTAAGTGTTTTTGTTATCAACACTTTTTAATGTAAGTTCTAGCTGAATAAAATTACAGCTCATCTGCAATCGGAAATAAAAAAAATAAAAAAATATTTAAATCTCATAACGTTAAAAAAGTAAAAAAAATAAAAACCAACATAAGGGAGACAACTTTTAATACATTCGCGCTAATATATAATTAATACAACTGCAGTTGTCCCCCTTTATATTAAAAAAAAAAAAATGAAAAACTGGAAAAAATTTAAAGAAAAATTTCCCATCAATTAAGCTGAGTAAATTTGTTAATTTTTAAACTTATGATTTTGTTTTAATAAAGTTGGGTCGAAAGTTTAAGAATTCACATAAAAAAATAAATAAATAAATAAATGTCTACCCATTCCGTTAGGCACTTAAAAATACCACAATTAACTTTTAAGTACTTGGATATGTATAGACTAAAAAATAAATGTAAATCCTCGTAGCTATGCTTAGTAAATAATATATCATCCTTGAATTAGGACAGGATTCTATCATCATCTCATCAGGAGTTAAATACCTACCTCATGTTGGATGTTTTTGTTGGAGAAGAGGTGCTGAAAAGTTCCCAGTCTAAGCAAGAAGTTCTCCCCTGAAATTTCTAATGCTTGGGTCAGATTTTGCTAAGTGAACCAAGCTAAGAACCTTTCAGCACTACACTGATAACGGCATGTGATGTTTCAAGTTAACTTTAAAATACTATTTTAACTATTGATATGCACAAAAATATAAATATATATATATATATATATATATATATATAACACATTGAGTTGTTATCCATGAGAGAAAAATGTCTATTAATATAAATAGCTATATCACACACAAGTGGACATTGAAGTCAACACCCAGCAGTGACCATCTGTTTCATGCTTAGTGGAATTGGAAGCATTGACAGTTGTTTAAGCATGAAACAGACTGTCACAGCTGATTGTTGATTTCAATGTCTACTTTTATATTTACATACACTCTATCCTTGATATTGAAAACTTTAACCTATAAATATAGCATACCATAAAACTATATTTTTATCACACATACACATATATGACAAAGTGTAAAAAGAATTTTGTCTTTAAATATGTCACACAAAAACTTTTCCCATACATTTTTTCCCCAACAATACTGTACATTATATATATATATATATATATATATATATATATATATATATATATATATATATATATATATATATATATATAAATTTATGTACCACCCACCAGTATGTACATTCAATACCCAGGTCAGAATCTGTATCCTCCTTCAGGTGTGGCCATTTTATATATGAGGAGGTGCTGAAAAAATTTTGGCCCAGCCCACTTCTCAAAATCAATATTCTGGCTTTATTAATTAAAATTCACTCATTTTCTTTCTCTCTTAAAGGAAATTAATAGGGCTAAGAACATTTCATTACCCCTCCCCATCTCATCTAAAAAAGAAATTTACAATATTGTCTTTTATTTCAGGAGTCATGGCGCCGTGTTGTAGGCACTGCAGTATCCTCTGGTATTCCAACACCAGCTTTCAGTTCAGCATTGGCATTTTTTGATGGTTATCGCTCAAAACGTCTTCCTGCTAATTTACTTCAGGTTTGTAAAGCAATATTTTTTTTTACCCAGGGTAAATATCTGTCCATCTTTAATAGCATACATAACATGTATCAATATCTTCATGCTGAAAATAAAAATCCTGATTTCCAGGCAGATTCCTTCGACATCTGTGGGGATTGAGGAGAACAGATCATTTCAAGGGAAATGGTACAATACAATTGTTTTATGCAATCCTGACTATATATTCCAATTTCAAAAGACTCCTTTGTTTGTGATAGTCATTTTTTTTTATGTTCATCAGTATAAATTTGATGACTGATTGCATACAAAAATGTTGGTTTTGTGATACCAACCAATATTTCCCTGTCTTTGTATCTTAATCCTTTTAACTCTCCGTAGAAAAAGAATTTACACACCATATTCTCTGCATATATGTTTCTATTTCACTTTTATACTCTGTAATTTATACTCTTGTGGCCCACAGCTAATTTTTTTGATGATCAATGCTAGCTCTTCACATTCTTTAATGGTACAAGTTTAACCCTTCCCAGTTCCATAGTGTTGTTGCTATGGTCAGTTCATGAGTTAGCAGGTGTCAACATCATATATAACAGGCATTTGTTTGTGATTGTGAAACAAGCTTGCCAATAAGAACATAACTTTTTGCCTCATTAAAAAAAAATGTATAGATAACAGGAGCCTTAGACCTGATGTGACAGCAATGATGCATGGATGAATAGTAAACTAATAAACTTTCAATTTGGTGAGAAAAATTGTCTAGTATGACAAATTTGTTTTTCTTTTCATGGATTACTTGCCCATCCTATAGGGGATAGGGAAAGAAAAATTAATGAATGACAGCAATCCATCATTTTGTTAGACAAAAACTGGACAGATTATTTGTTATCTAGTTCCCATCTTAGTTCTATCTCATGATTATTTCATTTCTTTAAGAGCCAAGAAATTTAATTTAGTCATCAAAATAATTCTGTTCTCCTTCAAACATTTTTCTTTTTTTGTTTCTTGTCTTGTATAAACCTCTGTGGGTTATCCTACTTGACATTGCTAAAAAAAAAAAAACAAAAAAAAAAATAACACATTGCAAGGAGGCGCTCCTTAAGCCTATAAAAAGGCATGCATTTCACTTCCTAGCTTCTTTTACAGCTTTTGAATTCTGGCCTTCAGATGTAGTTGTACGTGGGTAAAGTGTACCCCAATAGGGAATGTTTGTTTTCATGGTTTACTCTCTTGACTTTTGTACTTGCAGGTGTACACATATACACACACATTCTTATTAGGTTGGTGCAATAATAATTTCGTTTTCTCACATAGTAACATATGTTAGAAAACGAAATTATTTTTGCACCAACCTAATAGCTTATTATATCATGTTTATTCCTTTCGTCACATGTAATTCTTTTGTTAATACAGTGTAACCCGGATATAAGAGAGTTGTCGGGACCGGGGAAGTCCCTTATATCCGGGTTTGGTCTATTTTGTTTAGGTAAGTATGGCTCTAATTTGGGGTCAGAGAAAATCTCTCTTATATCCGGGTCACACTGTACATGTATTATTGTTTTATATTTTGTGTAACAGTTTTTACTTGGACTCGTATTGAGTCCACCAATTTTGTTTGGATAGTAAATATTTACAGGCTTCTGGAAAATTTATCCCACAAAGTGTTAATTCCCTCAACATAATGGTGACTAAATATTTACCCAAACATACTAGCATCCCACAACACCTTCATCCAGACATTTGGCTTCTTCAGATCTTATTTTCTCCAGGCCAATAGGAAATTCTGCAAACTGATCCCCGGATATTTCTGGTATACAAGCAGAAACCAAATTACCTATTTTTGCTCTCTAAAATTTTCATATTAACTGAAGTTAATCCTATTTCAATCAGCCATAAACTCGCTTGTAAAATTTGTGCATGGTTTTTGACAAAGAAAAAGGAAAAAATAAGTCGGAGATAATTTTTGCTTTAAGCATACTTTATATATGGTAACTTTTTTTTTTTTTTTTTTTAATCTTCCCCAACTATCACAATCAAATTTTTTTTAATAATGTTCACCCAATACAAGGCCTAAGGTCCATTCAAGGTAAAGCATTACTGTGCAGAGTTGTATTAGCATAAGAATGGGCAAGATAATATGAAAGTTAAAAAGTTAATTCCAGACTTGTAAAGGCCAAGATTTAATTAGAAAATAAAATTTTACAGTTCAGAGATGTTAGGAATATAGTTGAAGTAGAATTTAGAAACTGGAAACAAAGGGTGAACCTCTACTCTTGTTCAAAAGACAGGAGTGTGAATTGGATGATAGACAATCCTATCTACTCTTATAAACACAAAATTTACCTTCTCAATAAAAGCCATTGCTTTTGACAAGGATGGTGTAATTTTTGGTTTGTGAGCAAGAATGAGTTTACTACATCAGAATCTGTAATTTGCATCTGTTGACTTCTATACTACTCATCTTTACTGCTTTTTTGATTTGTGATACTAGCCTTTTTTTTTTTTTTTTTTTTTTTTAAAATAGACTATCCTTGTTGTTTTGGACTTGTGTTAACAGACTGAGATGTCTATTTTAATTAGTTACATTTTTATATTTTCTTGCAGGCTCAGAGAGATTATTTTGGGGCACACACATATGAGCTTCTTTCTAACCCTGGAAATTTTGTACACACAAACTGGACTGGTCATGGGGGACAAGTTTCCTCAACTACTTACCAAGCTTAGAATTTCCATTGAAGACTGAGTAATGTGTGGGTGAGGTTATTCAGGATCAGGATTGCCTTCTCTGGTCATTTGTGTATAATGTTATATTTCATGCATTAGAAAATGAAAATAAAACTATTTAAAAAAAAAAAAAAAAAAAATTGTGAAAATGCTTGTATTTTGCTGGGTAGAAATGAACTTAGATTTTATGGTGGCTTTGATGTTACTGCAATGGGTTTGGCTGACCCAGTGTTGACTTTACATATAAAATGTGTAACCAATATTTAGCAACCAGTAGAATGAAGGAACAACAAATAAAGTTGGTTTTTTTTTTGTTTTTTTTTGTGCAGTAGGTTTGCTATCACTTCCCTCCACACACTTTTTTTTTTTTTTTTTTTTAAATAGACGTTCAATGATATCTATGATTCATTGATTATTACTCCTGGTATTATATAAATTGCTTTTTGATCATTATCTTTTTATTTGCTTAATATAACAGTGAAATATCTCTTGGAAGAAAAAGATTAGTAACAGAATGACAGCTTATTTAAAGACCAAGTTGAAGCAAGATGATCACTTAATGGACAAAGGTATCTCAGTGCCTCACCCAAAAAAACTTGAACAAATAAGACTGCAATCTAAGAAACATTGGAGTAAAGGAATCAACTAATTAAACGGTTCATTTTGTATAGATTATAATTGTTTTACTTCCCTTTCCACTACAGATAGGACAGGAAATATATAAATATGCATTATTATAGGCTTTGAGTCTATAGCGAAGAAAACGGCAACTTACCTCGTCAAACCAATCAATGATATGATAAAGAAAGAAACCGAACCAACACGCCCAATATGCACTTCCATGGTGAACGAAACCTCTCCTGATCAGATACGTGCCATACATTGCCAGAGTGAACACCCTGACGTCAGGCGGACGCTATATTTTGTAAGACGAATCTACCCTGCAGCCGTCAAGGCAGTGGTCAGAAAATGTAAAGAATGCCAGTCAATTGACCGAGCCTCAAGTCGTTGGCTTCATGGCCACCTAAGTGTGACTGAAATCTGGACCCGCTTAGGAATGGACATTACACATTACGGTGGACAACACTACCTTACGTTAATGGATTGTGGCCCTAGTAGATTTGTGATATGGCGACACCTGCTTCAACAAGACTCAAGAAGCGTCATTCGGCTGTTAGAAAGTATTTTTTTTGAACGAGCCCCACCATCAGAAATCCTGACCGACAATGACACTGCATTTCGCGGTAAGTCCTTTAAAGATTTCCTGGATGACTGGGGAGTCCAACTTCGTATTCGCTGCGCCTATGTTCCTGCAGGAAACGGTATAGTGGAAAGATCTCATTGGAGTATAAAGCGAATTGCAGCAAAAAAGCAGTGTTCGATAACGGAGGCAGTATACTGACATAATATCACGCCGAAGTATGATATATCGTCGACTAATGCACCTGCCAATATGATTCACCATTACCAACTGAAAGTGAAGGGAATTACTACAACATTACCACCTGATCATTGTAGGCATCACAATATATACAAAGTTGGGAACAGTATGGGTAAAAGCTCCCCATGGCCGGTGTACCTCCAGGTATCAAGTGGGTCGCGTGACAGACATTATAAGTCCACAAACTGTACTAGCTGACGGGATGCCACGGAATGTAAAAGATCTTCGCCTTTTCATTGATTCTGATACATCGCTGAGCAAATCCGATGATGATTCATCGTCTGACAGTGAGCAGATAATTGAGATCTGCGAATCCGGTGCTTCCACAGAACTTCTGGAAACTCGAGATACGTCTGATGACTCCTCAGGAGATGACTCTCCGACACGCGTAAGGGAAACAGTGCCATTACGTCAAAGCACCAGAATAAAGAGACCTGCTCCAGGTTGTTCAATTTGTGATAGTGAGATCAAGGAGGAGTATAGCGAAGAAAACGGCGACTTACCTCATCAAACCAAGTGACAGCGTGTCACGTGTATTCTACGACGAAAAAAGTGTCGAAAAAGAAAATTACTTGCCAAACAGAAGGGCACGTATTCCGCATAACATGCTGAAAATGGAATAATTGAATTAAAGAAAAAACCAGTCCGTCGCAGGAGTCGCTATAAAAGTATTTTGATATGCAAATTACGGAACATCCTATCCCAGCTGTCGACGAATGAAAAAAATAGGTTCTGCCGATAAAATCAGTTGGTGTTCTCGATTCGGCAGCGCAAAATTCGGGCATTTTTGGCTTCGCCGTTTGTTAGAGACCGAGTTATTTTTCTGACTGGTTACACGCATTGTGATTTGAGATATTACTGGCGAATCGAGTTTTCAGCATTTCTTTCTGCCCCTGATATTTGAGTCTGAACTTACAGTGATTTTTCTTTGTGTTGTGGAAGTAATCTGCAACAAATACTTCCTTTGCTTTCAGAATGCTTAAAGATTCTTTTTTGGATTATACACCTAGATAAGGTTATGGAATAGATTTCTGTCTTTGGGTGGGAAGTTGGTATAATGGATAGTCTCCCCAGGATGAGAAATCAGAGAGTAGTTTGAATCTGTTACATGCAAATACCCTTGGGAAAGGTATTAGCCATAGGAGGGGGGCTGGATTATGTTGGTATTAAATAAGTTTCATAGGTTTTCATTTTAGAAAAAGAAAAAAAAAAAAAGCCTTTTCCAGGAAATACAAATTTTCATTCACTGATTGGAATACATTAAATCATTTTCATTGTTCTCAACTTGCCTATTCTTATATTCATCTTTTGCAGGACTTTGCAATGTCACTTTTGCTCAGTTAAATACATAATGACATCACAGAAATAAGCAGTGACCTTCAGGATGTAAAAATAATAGTTGTTACATTTATTGTATAACATGAATATTACTCTAACAAATAGGATCGGACAGAAGTAGTACTTTTTTTTGTTTTTTCTTTTCTACCTGGCTGTCACAGCTTATTTCAGCAATGCCCCCTATTTTTCTCTGTCTCTTTAATTGGGTGAAAGAAGCAGAAGTGAGATGACAAAGGCCAACACATATAGCACCTGAAAGAAAGACAATGTATTCATGTATAAAAATGTTTATATTTCAAGTATGGCAAGCCCATAATGATTTGAAAAATAATTGGAGTTAAAAAAATTTTTTTCATCTCCAAACTTATCAAGAAACATAGCAAGCAATTGTTTTAGGGAAGTCAGTCGATGTTTTTTTTTTTTTTTTTAAATAGTAGTATGTCAGCTCACCAAATAAGCACTGGTTAATTCATCTTTAAATTTGGCTTTGAAGACCTGGAGAGGAAATGAACAATTTCACAATCTTCATACCAATGCCCTACAATCAAATTAAGTTTTAACAGTCGGAACCAAGAGATTTAATCTTTACCAAAATTCAACAAATTTGGTGGTTTGTCAATTCTGTAAAGAGTTTCTGGCACAGAGAAATATGCTCGGTATGCCACTTCATCTGGAGTGATATCATAATGATAATGTCCTCCTTCACCGTGGTCACTGAAACAATGGAAATGTTCCTCTCGAAGATCCAAGTCCTGTTTGGAAAAAGAAAAAAGTTATTTATATTCAAAGAAATTCTTAAAGTACATTGTTATAGTGTGGTCCTGTGCTCTTCCTTAGAACAATAACTGGATAATTTAAATGGAAAACCAAAATGGCCAAGGTAAGAAACTGATTAGAAACATTCATCAATATTTGTTTTATGTGGATTAATGGTAGGTTTAAAAGAAACAAATTTGGTATTAATAATTTGAAAATAAGAAAAATACATTCTTCAGAATAGGCTGTACTAGTAGTTTTGTCCAACACTGCAAATTGTCAAAACCAAAACATTAACCTAAAATCTTTGGTTGTGTTTTTATATATTAATATGAAATTCTTGATCTGACAGGGCTGTCATGTATTGTCCCAAACTGATTCAAAAATATTTAAACAGCTACTTTCTTAGATCAAGGATCACCCTTCTATGAACATTGTTTATTATTCTGCAGCACCAGTCAACAAAGAATTGTACATTAGTTGGTTAAAGATTTCAACAACCACTAAAATGAAGAGCACATGTCATTCAAAAGGAAAAATAATAAATAATGATGTTGATATTCACGACATCAAACTAAAGGTAGGTAAGGAAACCTCCATCAATACTGGAAAAATTGTTTCAATAGTAAAATTTTATAAATTTCAACCAAAAGTAGTCAATGAATGTCAAATGTTTTAAGGGAACAGCTAATATTACTATTATCAAAATATGAAAATTTCACCATTTTATATATATATATATATATATATATATACGCGCACAGTGGTGACAACCTAGCAGTTTGCACAAACTGATTCTTAAAATTATAAAAGCTTAGCAAACTGGTTATTGCATTATCCAATGTATAATAGCTAAAAATATAATTAATACCATTACTGTAAATTTTGTGTTGGCTGAAAGAGGGTTTTCTTAGAAAATAATTTATTCTGACAAGAGATATCTTATGTCAAAAATGTATCAAATTTGATAGGTCTTTCATTGGATCTTTAAAACTGCAGCAATTCGGTTTAATTGTGTCTAAGAAACCATAACACATCTGATAATATTAGGGTCAAAATATATCATACTTCTGAACAGAATTTCAATCTGAAAATATCTCAATAAATAAATGTTTCCTATTATTTTGATACTACAAAAGTGATTTGTTTCCATTCTCAGATTGAAAAGAAAATAAGCAGGATAGGTTCCTTAAGATTACCTGTCTTTATAGAACCTGTTCCTGGGAAGTCATATAAGAATTAATACAAATATAAAGTTTGTCACTTAGCTAATTGGTGTTACCTTCAGCATTTTGTAGACACCATCCAACAATCACTTTGTCCACTTGTCAGGTAGTATATTGTAGGCAAAAAAAGCCGAGTTGTTCTCAGGATTCAAGCAATTTAAATTCCCAGTGACATTATGTTCACCAAGTCAGCATAATGACAATCTCTCCACACACCTGTCACTGATTCAGGAAAGTAGTAGTGGGAGGGAGCAAAAGAAACAAGTTGCCAACTAAAAATTACGAGTACTTAAAAAATTTGGGGGTAACAAAGCACCACATGTGACTAATACAAGATTAAAAGAAAACATGCCTTTCAGATGCACAGAATCTTAGATATAAATTTAGAGTAAGTAAACGCCTGTTTTTTTTTGGGGGGGGGTATAAACAAACACATCCATCCCCTAAATAAAATGTTTAACTTAATAACAAATAATGTCAGATTATAAATAAAAAATCTGTTAACCACTTAGAAATGTAAACCCAAAACAAAAAAATTAACATCACTCAAAGAGGAAAGTGAAAAATAATTAAAAAAAAAAATTTTAAAAAATGAATTTATCCACAAATTTTCTTTCCTGAGGCAAGAGAAAAAATGTAGTCTTGTTAATTAATTTTTTATATTCAAATTATTTTTGTTTAATTTATATATTCAAATTCTATTAAGAATGTCATCTCTTTGTTCATTAATTTCAATGCTTGTAGAGAGAAATTAGAAACCTCTTTTCTTCCCTGATTCCATTCTCCTTCTGTTGCTGATGTCCTACTGAGAGAGACTGACATCCATTTACCTCTGAATCACAACTGCACCGATTGCCTTAATTGCACTGTTAAATTCCCAGACTTGCTGCTGCCAACTGCCCAAGCTTCTAATACTGATTTCCTTACATGATTCTTGCTCATTTGTCTGATGAAATGCACCCAAGTGTCTAGTCAATTCACACACATTCTTCAGGCCAAAGTTTTTGCACCCAAATCCTACTCCAAGATTTCTTGGGAGAAGTGATGGGCTTGACAATCCAAATTCTCTTTTATTTGATGTACTTGGGTTGTATGCATTTATTCAAATTTGTATATTCAATTGTAAGTTTAAAAACAAAATTTAATAATGACAGTGCTTTATTCTAGAAATTCTGAAAGCTTAAAACTATTAGGTTGGTGCAAAAATAATGTCGTTTTCTCACATATGTTACTATGTGAGAAAACGACATTATTTTTGCACCAACCTAATATATCAACAACTACTAAATGTAGAAAGTATGGTATGGTGTGAAAATCAGACAAAGGATAACAGAAGAATAATAAATTAAATCTCCCAGACAACCAACTACAAAATATGACTTACCAGAGCCCTTCATCAGATTATTCAGCAAAATGGTGCCAAATCTAAGTGCCAGCTTAATTTCAATTAAATAGTGAGCAGGTGATCAAAGGCAGTGACCTTACTAAAACAAAATTTCCAAATCCAGCTATCAAAGTGAAAATGGAGATGTATGAAGTGGTATTAGATGATTACATCTACTGGGAAAAGGAGGCTGATGTTAAAAGACTCAAAACTCCCAGTTATAAAACATCACTGAAAACACACACACTGTGCATCAAAAAAGCATATTTTTTTTTTAACAGGATATAGGAGTAATTTGAAATTTAACCTTTAGCACTCTGTAGGTGACTATTTTTGCATAAACAAATTTGAATTTCTTGGTTGTATAGTCAAAGGCAACACCAGGATACTACAATTTCAAATATATAGAACTAATATATAAAACATTATATCTTGTAAGGATTCCATATACAGTAAAAGATGATATAGTGCTAAATCACAGATCCTGAAGGAATCATAACTTACGCTCTATCAATTAAGAGATAATTACTAAACAGCTCTGATGGTAGGCAGTGATATACTAGAAATGAACAGAAATAAATTCAACTTACTGGGTCATGGGAAATAAGTTCCCCCAAGCAGACTAAGGGGGCCTTCATTTCATAGAAATGAAGCCAATTGTTCACTTCTTCCATGGAGTTAAGAGGTTTACAGGAAAAGTCTGGCTGCAAGAGTGAAAAGAAAAGAAAAGAAACAGCAATTTAGATAGTAAATCTCAAAGGGCAAAATATACTATTTGACTATAAAAGTCAGTTGTCATTGCTTTGTCAAGTACAGGGTGCGATGGTTAAATTGTCATCTAAACTGCACAAAAATAAAAACAACACGGACATCTTTTAATAGATATGTTTGCCAAAATTACACAAAAATCTTAAAAACTAAAGAGTTAATTTATTCAATAAAATTGCCATTGGCTTCAACCACGTCTTCCAGATGACTTCAGAATCTCTTGCAACTCTTCTGAACAGTCTCTTTGTTTAAGTTGGTGAATGCTGCCATAATCGTTGCCTTCATTTTATCATTGGTATTACAAGGAGCTTTGTTGGTTTCTCACTCAACTGCACCCCACACATAATAATCAAGGGGTTGCAATCTGGGGAAATAAGGAGCGATGTGGTTGCAGAAATTGTCTGACAGCCATGACTGTGTTCTCTTGCTTGTGTGGCACCATGTAGAGTCCTGATGTCAGACATACGGTCTTCTAGCAGTCACCCTCTTGACCCAGGGCAGCACAACCTCCTCAAGGCACTTGATGTAGGCCTTTGTGTGGAGTCTGAGGCCCTCACCAACAAATTCAGAGTTCTTTTCTTATCAGAATGATCAGAGTGAGTTTTCCGATTTGTCATATCTTGGTAATCATCATTAGACAAATCCAACTCTTTCTGAATCCTCAGCAGTGTCCTCAGATTAACACCCAAACACTCTGAAATGTTTGTATGGGAGCTTCTGGCACAAATGCCAAGCAGTACAGTATGCCATTTCCAAATTTCTGGCAGAGTAAATTGCGTCATGGTGTTCTTTTTCTCAGAGATGGTGCCAAACTGAACCTACTATACCGTGCAGTCATCAAAATTAAAAACAAACAATGCACATGCATGAAATTAAAAATATAAAATAGCAACAATTTACCCATTGCACCCTGTATATGTCAAACGTGTTGTTGAGCAGGATGAGAAGATAGATAATATATTTGTAGCATGTGATTCATGTCATGATTTACCAGAAATCTGAATCAAATTTAATTTCAATGAAGATCCTTTGTCCCAGGTGTGGTTGTTCTACAATGAGCCAAAATATGTACTGGGTTCACCAAAATAGACCTTACTTTCAGTCTTACACCAACGCATCAAAGACTTGTAGCATCAAAACAAATTACAAAAAAAAATTATGAAGCAGAGGTTAATGAGAAAGAAAAAAAAAAACTGTTAAAAATCTTAAATCACATCAATATAACATTGCTTAGAACCTCAAAGGATAGGAAGTTGTGGAGAGCAAAGATCACCCATGTATTGTAAGGATATAACAGAAATTATACTCACCATGACATGAAGTTTTGCTTTACCCTTTTCAAGCAAAAATACACCAGCCAGTGCCACAGGTTTTGTGTCATATTTAGCTTTCAAGATCTTTCGTACTGTTGTAGGAAAGTTATCATCACCAACACGATGACTTGCTTTTATTTCCAAAACCTAAAAAGATAAATATATATATATCTATATATATATATATATATATATATATATATATATATACACACACACACACACACACAGGTAATAATCCAAGTGAATCCTAATATTATAAAATATTAAGACTGATCCACAAAAAAGCTCAATGGATTTATTATAACATATAAATTACATATAATAAAAATGCAAAGTTACCTCATTTGAAAAAAGCTATTTCAACCCACAAGATTTTTACTTGGAGGTCTTGTCAAGTCAGAGATATGAAGAAATAAAATATTTAAACATTTAAAGAATAAAAGGATGAGGAGAAAGATAGAAAGAACAGAAAAAGAAAGGGAGAAGAATAAAAAGGAAGTAGCAGTAGAGGATTTAAATGAACTCCCCAAACCATAGTAGTAGAGGTGTGAGTGTCTGATCTAAATCAAGAAGACAGTTAAAATAACCTTGACCTATGTTAAAATATTAACATATAGTTTAAAAGGAAAATATTTCAAAATTTGAGATTTTTTTAAGGAGTAAGTGAAAAGGTAACATCTAAAATTAAAAATTACATTAAAACAATATGCAATATTCAAATAATACATTTAATATGATAAATAAATTATAGAATAAAATAATTATTGAAGAAAATAAAATTACTAATTAAAATATAATTTATTAAATATAAATTAATAAGTATAAATATGAATTAAAAAATAAATATTAAATATAAAATTTAAATAAATTAATTATTAATTAAAAATAAATAATTATTAAATGAAATATTAAATATAAATTAAATATTAAATAAAATAATTATTAAATAATATGTAATAAATGAAATAAGAACAAAAAATAAAGGAAAAGTAATAATAATACTAATACTAATAATAAAAAAAATTCTACATTCTAAGCAAATTCTATGGCATCAACAATAAATCTGGTATCCCCCCCCCATAATTGTAGAAATAGCGAACATTGTCCCGTCGATGGAAAATGTAGAGCTTTGAATGTTGTTTACTGAGTAATCATTTACCTCCCCACCCCTCAAAACAAATTAAGCCACAGTATTTACATTGGAATTTCCAAGGAAAATGGAAACAAAGAATTTACATCCATGGGCACGCTTTTTCCAAAACAAGATTAAAATACCAAACTGCTCTTTACAAAAAATTTTAGGAATTGAGAGAGAAAAACCTGAACCCTCAAATTGACTGGAAATTCATAGGTTTTGCGTACACTCCTAATAATTTTAAGGGTAGATGTAACTTGTGTTTAGTAGAGAAGATTAGAATAATTAGATTCAATGATCAAAGCATACTACTAGACCAAAGGAATGAGTTAGTTTAAACTAATCTAGAATATTGTTGATCTTGCTTAATCTGTTATCACCTAACACATATATCGTTATTTCTACTCCATTTCAATCCTATTGAATAACCTTCCTCACTCACTTTAATTCTGACCAGACCTATTAAAAATTTTGAAAACGAAAATTAAAAAACATTTTGGGCCAACACTACCTGTGAATATGATCTGAACTATTTTAATGTGAGAAAATGCACTTCTAGCAGTAGGTCCCCTCTGGACAATGCACCCACCTCTCTGGAGATGACACCCTACTCCTCAGTAATACCTTGGTGATAGGCATGCTTCTGCCCAGTGTATGACTCTTTCAGCATGTAATGACCATTTTGTGTTCTTGAGTTTTAACTCCTGACTTAGCATTTCTGTTTAAGATGAGTATAGTATCTGTGTATTCTAGCATTAAAATATCACTTAGCTCCAATTATACATGTCACTAATTAGGATATTCACAAGACTGTGGTAATCACTCCCTTTGGACTATTTGTGTTCACTAAAATGCTATTTGGGATGCACAATACTGCTCAAACATTCCAGAGAGTCATAGACAAAGTTTTAAGAGGGCTATCCTTTATTTTCGATTATGTGGACAACTTATTAATAGCTAGCAAAGAAAAAGAAGAGCAGAGCCAACATCTACAACAATTGCTTAGTAGATTTATGCAATATGGATGAAGGATCAACCTCACAAAGTGCTTCGTGGGAATTAACAAACTTAATTTTCTCAGACAATTTCAAAAGAAAGCATTACTCCTCTTCAAGAAAAAATAGATGCACTCACCAACCTACCATCACTAACTTCAATCAAACAATTAAGGAGATTTGTTGGTCTCATCGATTTTTACAGGAACCACATACCTAAATGTTCACACATTCTTGCTCCAGTTCCAATTTTACTCAAAAGAAAAAACAAGAACATCGCTCTAAATGCAGTACAACTTCAAGCTATAGGGTGCCAAACATGCTGTAATCAATTTCACCAAACTACAATTTTTATGGACTGATGACACTGTCAAGCTGACCCTTACTATGGTTGCATCAGCAGTTACAGTTGGAGCAGAGCTGCAGCAGGTTAGTAAGGATATTTCTCAACCCATTTCTTTCTATTCAGCAAAATTAACTCCTAATCAGAGAAACTACAGTACCTTTCCTCGGGATCTTTTCAAACATGCTTCAATTTAAATTTAATAAAAATAAATAATTAATAAAATCAGTTCCTTCCAAGAATCTTAGTAAAGAAAATGTATCCTTCAGTAGGCTTCAAATCTGTGTTCCCCTTTGTAGGGCTATATACTATCTGATCTGGCATGCTTGTCTAATGTTCTTAATCTTGGTAAAAAAATAAAAAAAAAAATAAAAAAAATAAAAAAACAAATGTATAGAACTCATTTACTTAGAGTAGATTTAAAATAACAGATTATTAATAAAAGTAAACCGAGTTTGATGAAGTAAGAGGAAACAGAGAGAAAAAATAAAAAGAGGCAATCAATCAAACAAGAAAAAATAAAATCAAATAGAAATTGTTTGACTTACTTTTCCTGGTTTGCCTTCCGAGCACAGCAAATTAGCCATCAACATGAATTCAGTTGATTTGGTTTGTTTTAAAATGCAGCTTCCATCCTACATTAAAATTAAATGGAGAAAAATTGTTACTGGAAAATATTTTTGTAGCAAAGGATCTTGATTAGAGAATCTTGTTTGTTATACAGGTTGACTATCACCAATTTGGCAATTGGTAATCTGGCATCAACAATCTGGCAATTGGTAATCTGGTTGTCAACAATCTATCAGTAATCAAGCTATCACCAATAGCAATTGGTAATCTGGCTATCAGCAATCTGGCAATTGTTAATCTTCTTTAATCAGTAATTTAGCACTAATTTCAAAGAGAGCAGTTTCAGATTTTTCTAGTTTGCTGCACCTGCCACTATTGCTTAGTGGAGCTAGCTATGACATCAGCTTTTTTTTTAGCTCTTTCAAAAACTAGTACAGCATTTCTACTTGTCTTGTGTATTTTTATTATAACCTGCTGATGATTAGCCCCATTCATTGCTCCATTGAATAGAGGAAATGCTTCTTGCAGCATAAAGCCATCCATTGTCCATAACAGATAAAGTAGAACTTCTGATGAATTTTCTTATATAAAAATTTCTTGTGACCTTTATTATACTTGTTTCATTTAAATTTTACTTGATTTGCATTTAATTTTTCCTTGGTTTATTAATGAACATGTACCGACTTAGAGGGTATTTCAAAGGATAGGTCAAAGTAGTTAGTTGTTGGGTTGTATATTCTAATGCAACTATCAGTAATCCAACAAAATAACTTATCTGGAACCCTACAGGCCACAATGATATCAGATTAGTGATGTTCAACCTGTATTTGTTAAAAGGAAAATGATATGATAGATTATCCATAATATTTATATAATCCGTATATGATGTCTAATTCATCTTTGTTGCTGACGTTTCTTTTGGTTAGTGTGTGTGTGTGTGTGCATACACATGTTTTCAACTGCCAAAAAATGTTTAAGAAATTTATACAAGATTCCATTGCACCATCCTTAGAATCTCTCAAAAAGTCAACAACTACTGAAAAAACAAATAGCATCACGTTCATATAACAAGCTACGGGAAAAAAACTTGGACAATGTCATTACAAACATCATTGCATTACACATAATTCCAGGTATTACTCTATTTTTGGAAGACATCTTTGAATCACACTAAAAATAAGCTTTTCAATTACTTACATTTGGATCAACTTTGGCCAAATGTGTCTGACATCCATTAACATCCTTCAAATTCACATTGCACATCATCTACAGACAAAAAAACAAAAAACAAAAAACTTTTCATTGAGAAAATCTTTGACATGATCTTGTAGAATGACCAACCCAACTGTTCCACTAGGCTTAGAGTGAAAAGTTAAATTATATGAGACTAAAAAGCTGAAAACAACACAAAGAGCACATAAGACATGCTAGACTCAACAACTATTTTATTCAAAACTGTCACTTAACCTGTTTGCTCCCAGCATTCCCTAGTGGGACCAGAAGTGTTTACAATCATCATCATAATCAACATTACTGATGTTGCTATAAACACCAACAAAATAATTTCTCATTTTAAAAGTTTTTACTGAATTCAGTTGATAAAAAAAATGAATAAAATCTTTAAGGGAAATAGTTTTCTTTTCAAATTAAATCATTGAAAAAAAAAATTTAAAAGGGAATTTAAATTAAAAAAAAGTTAATCTAACAAAAATATACTGATTAAATAATAAATTTCAATAAAATTCAATCTTGAATGCAGATATTTTCTGATTCAGTGTGTGGGAAAATTAAATTTGATATATGTAACCATAAGTTCTATGCTAACAGTTTCTTTTCTCTCACATCTTGCTTGTGGAACTGTCTCATGGCTCTGCTTTCTAGCCAACTTTGATCTTCAAAAATTTAAATGCAATGTCAATCATTATCTACTCTCTTCCTGATTACTTTTCTATTGTTCTTGCTCATTAATCATGTTTCTGTTTTTCTTATTCTTTCACACTCAGTAAAGCCTTTTATATATATTACTAAAAATGGCATTTCCAATATTAGCAGTAATATTTAATTTGCATAACAATTTTTAAAAGCACAGTGTGTTATTCCTAATTTTAAAAATTGTCATATATAAGCAATGTTTCTGTAATGAGTTGGTCAGTCAACTTGAAACCCCCCAAAGCGAGTGGAGGTGGGCAGGCGCGGGAACTGTGATTGGTAGCTGGCTTGTTGGTGTTTTGCATAGGTGAGTTACCAAGCTCTATGTAAAGGGCTGGAATGAGAAGGAGGGCAGTTTTCAGTCTCAGAAGTGGAGACTGTGTTCGTCGCTACGACAGCAGGAGAGAAAGAGACGAAATAATTTATTTTTTCGTGACACATTCCAACGCAAGCTATTTCGGCATTTACTTTGTCTCCAGCAAGATGGCGGAAAGACTGTTCGACATAAAACTGATCTCCGAATTCAGTGGTGATACAAGAGGACAGTCTGTAGTTGAATGGATCGAAAAGGTGGAACTGGTCTGCGAATTATGCGAGATCACGAAGATTGAATGGATTCTTCCACTGCACTTGAAAGGCAGTGCCCTTGCTGTGTACAGGCAGTTGAGCAAAGAACAGAAAAGTGACATTGAGCAAATAAAGCACGCTCTACTAACCGCGTTTGGAACTGACCAGTTCATGGCCTATGACCAACTCCAGGCGCGGCGTTTACGACCTGGCGAGACAGTAGACGTATATTTGGCAGGATTAAAGAAGCTCGCCGTACCGGTCGCACCGCTTCCTGAAGAATGGATGACCTGTGTCTTCGTGTCTGGATTGCCTAGTCAGGTTAAGCAGATACTCCGTGGATTATCCAGAATGGAAGACATGACGCTCAATCAATTGTTGACCAGAGCCCGTGCTATCATGATCGACGAAAAAGAGGCTGATGAACCAGTGGCCGCAGTTGTTCAACCAAAAGAAGGTCCGACCCCAGGCATCCGTCGCCATGGCGATGTCACCTGCTATCGGTGCTCTGGGCCGAATCATTTTGCCAAAGACTGCCGCTATCAATGCAAATCAATGCGCGGCGGGTCGGCGCAAAAGGCACGTTTCGATCTACGATGTTTCCAATATCGTAAAGTAGGTCACATTGCCTCCGGGAAATGGAATGGGGGATGCGACGTCAGCCGGTCTCTTCTCCGCACCAAGCATGAAAGAGGTGCTCCCTGTGATTAAGGTGTGCATCAATGGAATAATGCGTACTGCTTTAGTAGATTCAGGCTGCTCTCGGTCACTCACGAACAGTTCGATTTGTAAACGGTGGAGCAGACAAAAGATGGACATACTAACGGCTGATGGAAAAGCTCTCAGAAGCCGGGGAGTTGGAAACATCAAAGTCACTATCAACAACGGTAACCCCATTACAGTCAGTGTGTTGGTCGTGGACAGCGCGTTATTAGGTTTTGATCTGCTCCTTGGGATGGACATTATTAAGGAGCTGGGCAGCGTACGCATCACAGAGGCGGGCGAAGTCGAGTTTTCTGATCTGCCCATCTGTGCTGCCTTGAGGATTAACGAACCTGACTTCAGTGCAACTTTCGACCAGCGTAGGTGTGTATGGACCGCAACATGGAAGTGAGCGGGTGGACGATCATCCACGCCACTGAAAAATAAAATAGCAGAGTACCCGGTTCCAGAGCATATCAGGAGCGAAAATGAATTGCAGCTGTGGATAGCAAACGGCTGGCTAGGGCCACCTCGAGGACTGATTCCATTGATGGCAATAGTGCAAGAGAATAAGGGGAAGTGAGACCGGTCATGGACTACAGGGAATTGAATACCTTTGTAGATGCATATACGGCCAACACGGACGTTTGTTCCCAGAAATTGCGGGAATGGCGACAGCAAGGGAACAATGTGGCCACCCTCAATTTAAGAAGAGCCTACCTCCAAGTCCGAGTTCATCGATCACTCTGGCCCTTTCAGACTGTCATGGTAAAAGGACAGATATATTGCCTCACTCGATTGGGATTTGGTCTTAATGTGGCTCCAAAAATCATGTCAGCGATCATGAATGTGGTCATGTTGCAGGATGAGGAAATTCGAAGGGCAACGTCATCCTACATTGACGATGTTTACATCAATGAAAACGTGGCCTCTTCAACGAGGGTTAAGGAACATCTGGAGTGCTTTGGCTTGGTGTGCGAGGCCCCAGAGCTGCTACAGGATGGAGCGAAGGTACTTGGACTACATGTCAGTAGTGATGGAGAAAAACTTCGCTGGAGGCGAGGTAGTGACCTCCCGGAAGTCCCGCCAGTGATCACTCATCGGAGTACCTTCTCCATGTGTGGGAAATTGGTAGGCATGGGATGATGAGGTGCACGACGTTACCCTAAGATGCATGATAACAAACTATGGAGAGAGTGATGCAAGACGATCCCATGCGAGGTGACTGGTGCGTTAAGGGGAACGAGCTCACCATTTGGGTGGATGCCAGCTCATTGGCCATGGGTGTCGCACTTGAGGATAACGGGTCCATCATAGAAGACGCCTGCTGGTTACGACCTGAAAATGATGCACGACACATAAACCTGGCTGAACTAGACGTTACTCTGAAAGGGGTTAACCTGGCGCTCCAATGGCAAGCAACAGTGCTACACATTGTAACGGACTCAGCATGCACTCAGCGTTGGATATCAGATGCACTTAGCGGAAGAGCGCGACTGACCACCAAGGCATCAAGCGAGATGTTGATACGAAGGTGGCTCACCACGCTGATTGAAACTATCAAAGAGTACAACCTGTCTGTGGATGTAGTGTTAGTTAAATTGGCAGTCAACAGAGCAGATGCATTGACTCGCGTTCTGCAACGTTGGTTGGCTGCTGCTCGGAAAGAGTCTGAACCTCTGCAGCTGCTGTGTACGGCTTCTGCACTCAGTATGGACCTCGAGCGGATCATGAGCCTACATGAACAGTGTGGGCATCCTGGGATTAAACGGATGCTCTACTTCTTGAAGATGGTCAAGCCAGCAGTCAAAAAGACAGATGTTAGGACAGTAGTGCAGATGTGCGAGATGTGCCAGTCAATTGACCTGTCAGCGGTGCAATGGCAAAAAGGAAATTTGAGTACTACCCATGTTTGGAATGTTATGCATGTTGGCAGCCAGCACTATTTGACTATTATTGACTGTGGACCCTCTCGCTTCGTCATTTGGCGACTACTGCACTGGCAGGACACTGCCAGCATAATACGTCAATTGGAGACCGGCGGCCACCTGCAGAAATATTGACAGATAATGGTGCGTCGTTTTCTTCAGTGCAATTCTCGCAGTTCTTAAAGAAGTGGGGTGTGTGGCTTTGGTTCTGGTGCGCCTATGTGCTGGCAGGAAACGGCATAGTAGAAAGGAGCCACCAGTCTATAAAAGTGATTGCAGCCAGGAAGCGATGTTCAATCCCCGAAGCAGTTTATTGGTATAATGCGACGCCTAAAGACTAACATGGTGCACGCCTATCACTTACGGCTGCGAGGCATTGACATCGCAATGGCTCTGAGCGACATGCAAGCTAAATACAGAATTGGTGACATAGTGTGGGTTAAGACCCTGTACAGCAAGTGTACGGACAAGCTTAGAATGGGGCATGTTACTGAGATTATCAGCCCGCAGTCAGTGCGGGTTGATGGCGTGCCTCGTCATGTTAAAGACTTGCAGCCAGTTGTAGGGTTAAAACCGTCATCAGATGATGAAAGTGACTCTGAAGGTGGTGTGCGATTGGTGTATTTAAAGTCTGATCCACTGAGTTTTATCTCAAACATCAGTACTCTACCTGCGGACGTCAACGTGGCCAGCTGTCCGGAGGCGGATGGTAGCTCAACGGATGAGAGTTCATCCGAGGATGAGGACCCTGTCATTCCGCTCAGAAGGAGTGCCCGGCAGAAGAGGCCTGCCTCGAGTTGCACGGTGTGCGATCATGACAGCGAGACACAGGATGAATCTGGAAATCTGCCACCTCAGAGCAAATGAGTTTGCACATGTGTGGTTATCCCAATATGTCAAGCATGCAAGTTGTATATATGCGGACGCAGTCACCAGACAGACGCGAACATCTCTCGAACTGAGAAGCTTTGTGATCTTAAGATCAGGCGGTGCGTGTAATGAGTTGGTCGGTCAACTTGAAACCCCCAAAGCGAGTGGAGGTGGGCAGGCACGGGAACTGTGATTGGTAGCTGGATTGTTGGTGTTTTGCATAGGTGACTTACCAAGTTCTATGTAAAGGGCTGGAATGAGAAGGAGGGCAGTTTTCAGTCTCAGAAGTGGAGACTGTGTCTGTCGCTACGACAGCAGGAGAGAAAGAAACGAAATCATTTATTTTTTCGTGACACATTCCAACACAGTTTCTATTCAATAAAGTTTCATTTTTAAATTCATCATGTTTGTATAGAAATAATTCATACCTGGCTTGCTGAAATTTAGCCATAAGTTAGAAAACTTGCAGCGTTTATAATAAGCATTGTTGTTGTCTGTTATTTCACATCATTAGTTAAATGGAGCCAAAATGATTATGGAATTATTTACTGTATTTGCCTTTGCATAAGACAATTTTTAAATGTACCCAAAAACTTACTAGTAATAAAATATTGAAAACAAGCCAAGCAAAATATTTTGCTTTGTCTGCATGTACTCTAATTATCTATTATCCTTTGGGAAATCAACACCACCCTTCAATCTAAATAGATGAGTGCACTCATATTATCCCCTCTTTCTATGGGTCCAATAAATATAAACAAAATAGATGCAACACATTTACAAATACATATACATAATTTGCATACAACATTTTTTTTAATTTTATTTAATATTTTTTTTTTTAATTTCTTCCTTTTACAAAAAAAAAAAAAAAAAAAAAAAAAGAGGGAATAAAAAAAGAGGAAAAAAAAAAAAAATGTTCAGTATAGTGCTCCATTTAGAGCAATAAAAAATTTGTTTAATTTTGCTCTGCCGGCTTAGTAAAGAAATTGGTAACATTTTCTTCTGTTGGAATATAGTTCAATTTTACCTTTTTGAATTTCAGTCCTTATGAAGTGGTACTTTGTGTTTTAAACATTGATGGTAGACTGGGTTCTTAGCTAAAGCAATAGTACATTGATTATTGCAATAGATTGTGGCTTGCTCTTTAGTTGCATTAATTATGGTGGCTAATAATTGAATAAGGAATTTGGCTTCTTGTATGGCAGCTGCAAATGCTGTGTACTCTGCTTCGCAGGTTGATAATGCAACTGTAGGTTGCTTTCTTGTTTTCACAAAATCATTGAACTGTTTGGTGCTAATTGGAAACCATAGCCTGTAATGCTACAGCAATGATCTAAATTTCCCCAATCAGCATCACAAAAACCTCTTTTAGGGACATTTGACTTATTAAACACTAAACAGTGTTTTTGTCCCTTTCTAATAGTGCAAGCATTGTTGGATTTTCGGAATATTGTGACAGTTTTGTTACAACATAACTAATATCAGGATGAGTGGCAGTCATAACGTATATAAAACTGCCAACTAATTTCTCACTAGTATTTTCCATCTCCTGGTTCATTCATTAGATTGATATCAATTTCACAAGGCGCTGATCTAGGTTTACAATCTTGAATTTTAAATTTGGTTAGAATCTTTTCAATATGATTGTTTTTAAACTTAAACTGTATTCCAAGAAAGAAAGCTTTCCAAGATCAATCATTCTAAACTGCTCACATAAACATGTTTTTACATTATTTAATGCAGAATTTCAACTGGCACCATTTAGTATATCATCAACCCAAACAATCATAATCAATATCGTATTAGAAGAGTTTTTTGTGTAAATACAAGAATCTACCAAGAAAACCTTCCCCAATTAAATATGTATAAAGAACTCGATTCCAATTTTGTCCACTTTGCTTGAGTCCATATAAGGATTTTCTTAATCGTCATACAAGTTTGTTATTGTTTTTGCTGTGAATGGAGAAGCCCGCTGGTTGTTCGATATACACTTCACAGTCGATCGGTGCATTTAAATATGCTGTTTTTACATCCATTTGGTGGACAAATAAATTATATTAAACAGCTAATTGCATTCAAATTTTTACCGATGATAATAGAGCTGTAGGGGAAAAAGTTTTGTAATAATCTTTGCCAGGTTTTCGCAAATAGCCTTTTGCAACAAACCTTACTTTGAACTATTCACTAGTGTCATTTGCTTTAATAGTGTACACCTATCAACTACCTACAACAGTTTTACCAGATGGGAGCTCTATTAATTCATACGTATTATTTGCTTTTAGAGCAGCTATTTCTTTTTCCATGGCCTTTCGCCATTTTATAGTCATCTGAAGTAATAGCTTCTTCATAATTATTGGGTATATCTTTCATTGAACAACAATAATCTATGTTTGGATTTGCTTTGTCATCTAAATTTTTAACAACGTAATCTTATAAATATTCAGGCATTTTTCATAACCTGCTTGGGTATCGTATTTCTGCACTAGGATTATTTCCCGTATTATCAGTTGAATTTCTTGATTGTGGAGTTTCACTTTCTTTTGTGCCCTTCCCACAAGAACTCTTCGGCTAATAGTCATCATTTCCTTCAACTGGAATAAAACAATCACCCGATTTAGGCTTTTCAAAGTCTTCAGTAAATATTATACACCTGACTCTCTCGACGTTTCTCATCTCAAGTATAAATAGGTAGAACTAGAGTTATCATAGCTTTTGAAAATTGCTTTTTCACTTTTAGTGTTCAATTTCTTTATATCTTGTATGTATGCATAACAAATTGTACCAAATATAAGCATATTGGTGAGGTTAGGTTTGCGACCATGAACATGTCGTGCCAAAATCACTTCTTAAGCATTTTACAAAGCCATGCAGGGTGATGTCAGACAAATATTTCTTTGTCGCAGCATTTGTGTCACTTTTTTGTTTCGTAAAATATACCATAATTAGACTAGAATAGTCGTCTATGAAACAAAGTGTGTACTTAAGGCCATTTAAAGATCTTAGCTCAATTGGACCAGTGAGATCATAATGAACAAAGTCTAATATTTTAGTTGTCCTTTTATCAGGTAACTTGTTTTTATACTGTACCATTTTTGCCTTGGAAACAGGTTTCACAGTTTGTATCTGATTTATCAATAATTTTCATGCCTTCCACAACTTCTTGTAGCTGTATAATGTCCTTCATATTGCAATGTCCAAGAATGTGCATAGCAGTTTTGGAGGTTACTGCAGTGTTTAAATAGTATAACTGTCCATTTCTTTTTATGTCAAATTTAACACCATTAGGGTAGAGAAGTTTTGAATAATTCCAGCCAAATTTCACAGAAGTTCCTTTTTCAGTATCAGCCTGTATTGAGAATGTATTTTGTTTGAATGCAGGAATGTATACATTTGTTAAAATGCAGTCACGCATATTTCCGTCCATATTGGTTATAGTGATTTCAGCATTACCCCTTTTTAAAGCAATATTACTGGTTTGACTACTATCTACCAGTTCAATATAATGATTTTCTGGATTAAAATCATTATCGAAAGTAAGAAATTTAGATTCATCAGTAATCACTTACGAGGTAGCACCACAATCAACAAGCAAGTCATTTTTGTTGGAAACTGTGTCTAGCCCAATTGAAAACATAAATGAATATTCATTATCTGAAATATGTTCCATATTTTTTATGAAATGGGCTTGCTTTTTGTTTCTGCATTCGCTACTCTTGTGTCCTGGCTTGCGATAGCATGACAGATAATATTTTTATTTGGTGAATTGGAATTATAGCATTTTGAGGGGGAATTATTCACTAGATATTTGCACAATTTATTCCGGCAGTCAGGACTCTTATGCCTAAGTTTACCGCAAGTGAAACAGGTTGGTACGTTAGTTTGTGATTTGGGTTTTGGCATTTGGAGTGACATTATGGTATTCTCACTATTATCATGAATCATTTTTTCAATTTCATCGAAGCTTCACAATACTACTTTAAATACACTAAACATTAGTAGCTTGTCTTTCTGAGTGATAACAGTTGTAAATGGCTTGAAATTAGATGGAAAGCCTTAAAAGGCCATGGCGATTAATAAACCATCACCAATTAATTTCCCCAGAAATCTTTAATAAACTGGCCGATTTTTCAGCTTGAATAATATAATCTGTAATAGTTTCAGTGCTGGCTTTGCATAAGGATGTTAATCTTTTCATGGTAGTTTTCTTCATTGGGATGATCAAAAGGAGCCAAAATTATTGTGATTTTTGGATCTGCATGTAACCCAAAAACTTCACTTCTCATAGTTCACGTATTCTGTGTCTTTCTGACTATAAGAGGGGAGGGGAAAACTTTTGCAATCATTCCCACTGGAAAATTAACAATTTAAACAAGTAAAAATATAATAAGGATGCTGAATTAACTTTTATTATTATTAATATAAAAATTAGAAAATTATTCAAATGTTTTTCTCATGCTTGGCTCTATGTAGCAGAGCCCAGAGGTGGAAATGCAAGTGCACTTAGTACAGTGATTCCCAAATGGTGAGGCCCACCTCATACATGTGGCAGAAGAGGATAACAGGTGAGGCACAATGATTGAAAGACAATCAAAGATTTAGAAAGTTTCAAAAAATTCATATGCCAAAAATAAATATGGTTTCAAAATTTAAAATATTATTATGGACTACTTGCAATTGCATATGTGAGTCCCAGTATAAATAATTATAAATAATTATTGACCCATTTTATCATTGTGATATTTTTGCATTATATCAAGTATTAAGAATATAGTAACTAGGGTCAGAAAATTGGAGAGACTAGCAGTAGAGCCCGGGGATGTAACAGTAAGAGATAGATCAAGTATCGACTATCATAAAGACTGAAAATTAAAATTGACAAAGATTATTGTTTAAGGTTGACGGACATGCATGTCTTAATTAGTTTTTTTTTTTTTTTACAAATTGGTCAAACCCAAACTCAAACAAAAATATTGCTTTCAATCGTTATGAGTCTACCGATTGAATAGAATTTTATTATAAACAATTGTCATGTAAATGGAATTTTTAAAGCATTCTGAATGTAAAAATGAAGAAAAAAGTGTGCAAGGCAATAAGAAACACTACCTGCCAAAAAAAAAGTGAAGTTTTGTTGAAATCAGTTGAAAAATGTAGGAAATCCGATCCCACATATAAACGAACACACACACACAAACAACCTGGGTTTTATAATAAGTAAAACTCGATATGAATTGTCCCCCTTTCATTCTGGTGACAGAATTGTGTTTTATTTTGTTTTCAAATTGATTTCATGCAAAAACAATTGTGTTTTTCCAATTTTTGGCACTGTCAGAACCACCGCAAGGTAATTCTATGTAGTCCTGTGAAGTTTTGTCGAAATTGGTTGAAAAATGTAGGAAATCTGATCCAATATATAAATGTACAGACGCACACACACACACACACACAATCTGCATTTTATAATAAGTAAGATAATGTTCTGGCTTTGAATCTGCAGTTATCTCCCTTTAACATACTATTTTTTTTATTTTTTAAATGTACTTTTTTATCATCACATAAAATTTGGTGAAGTGCAAGCTAATTTTCATTCTGAAAATGCAGCCAAGAGAAAAAAGTTTGAGAACCACTGACTTAATATAATCACTAAAAGAACTTTTGACAATAAATGTTTTGCTGAAAATGTTGTTTATGCAGAAATTTTAGAGAGGTAAGAAAATGTCTATAACAATTATTCTCTTTTTGTAAAACAGCTATTCAGTTAGTTATAATAAACAAAGGACAAACAATCCAAAGTAAAATTACTTCATTAGATACTGAAGCAGAAAGACACAGATTGTTCCAAGGAAACAAAAACTCTTACCTCAGAGTTTACACCTTCAACATGTCCAGGCCCTGCTCCAGCTCCAATTAAAAAAGCTCCAGGAAGGTCCATCAGCTTGGATAACATCTCAGTCTGATAAATCTATGTTATCAAGGAAAAAGAAAAATATTCAGCCATCAAAGAGTCAAAAGACCAAAAATGGAGTATTGATGCCATGCCCGAGTCGAAGCTAACCAATCCTCATTTCCAGCTTTGATAATGTTCAAAACCATTTACATGGCCTTCCACTCTACAACCTCTTTCCCCACAGATGCAATGTTGCAAATCTATGCTATGTCCATGGAGTTGAATAACCCTAATTTCCCCTGTATTCCAATTGTAAGGAGGAATTTCTTCTCAGACAGCTTCCCCTCCACCTCTTGTCAAGAACTGCTACTCTGTGGAAGAAACTCCCAGATTGTACTGGGTGAACTTTAGTATATACATTATATATATATATATATATATGACAGTAGGAAAACTGTAGTAGTTACTGACGCATTTTGTCCAATGAGGACTTTCTCAAAACAAAAACAAAATGAATTTATTTAAACAAAGTAACTAATAGTAACAAAGATTTTGTTTTTGTTATTATTAGTTATTTATTGGACAAAACACGTCAGCAACTATTACAGTTTTCCTATTGTCATTTATATTTATAAATATTGTCTTTTCTACAGGTTAACTCTGAGAAATTTTCATATATATAATATCCATCCTAACTTGTTCAGATATTATTATTTTGTCAAATCCACTTTCAATCCAATACAGAAGTAGTTGGGGGGGGTTAGATTACAGCATATCTAAATATTAGTATCTTTCGAATACATCTTCAACTGGAATAAAAATATAGAAAGCAAAAATCAAAGAATTCAGTTTAAGGTGAAATTCAGATTCCTGCAAGATGAATTAACATTGTAATGAACTTACAAAACCAAACTTACTTTTTGCCGTTGAACTTCAGGAAGCAGAAATGGAGGACCTCCAATATCAGCAAGACGAGGACCACCACAAATTCCTGAAAGAATACAAGAATGAAAATCATTTACTATGCCACCACTAATAAAGTAAAATAAATGATAGCATGTCTTCAGCAGCAGCTGTAACAAAAGAGAAAGCTTCAGTAAGTGCAAACAGCTCTCATCAGCAGGCAGGTTAGGTTAGGCTCCAAGTTCTCCACAAAGAATTGTCCCACAATAGTAGATTAAAACTGGTTCATGAATTTAGTGACATAATGAGATTGTGAGTTCAATCCCTGCTGTAGTGTGTACTTGGGCTCAGTGGAAACAGGGCAAGCAATAGCTGAGCAGTACAAAATAAGAACTAGATGAGATATCCCTAGACAGGGTCAGTGGAATGAGAACATTATACCTCTGTAGATTAAATAAAAGGTTAGGTTGTAGGTTACTCAGATCAATGTTAAAAGATTAAAAGAAATTTGGTAAATTCATAATCTATTATTTAAAATATATTATACATAGATTCATCCCAAATTAATATAAATAATACTTAGATTATATGTAAAAAAAAAAAAAATTTACTCCGATTTATTTATTAGACATTAAATTATGCCACTCAGCATCCTCCTTGACATATATTTACAAGCATTTTTAGATTTAAAAATTGTGAAAAAACTAATGACATTTTTACTTTTGTTTATAAATACTTCTTGCAAAATAAAATCCTTACATTTGTCATGTTAAGGTCCTTCAGAGGATGAAAAGTTTTCCTTTTGTCATATTATATATATATATATATATATATATATATATATATATATACATACAGAGGGTGCAATGGGTAAATTGTTGCCATTTTATATTTTTAATTTTGTACATGCACATTGTTTTTGATTTTATTGACTGCAGAGTATAGTGGTGTCTACTGGGCACCATCTGCAAGAAAAAGCACCATGACACAATTCACTCCACCAGAAATTTGGAAACAGCATGCTGTACTGCTTGGCATCCATATCAGAAGCTCCAATATGAACATTTCAGGCAATTTATTTTTTTTTGAAGATTTACTTTAAATATCATATTTTAAAAAGAAAAAAAAATATTTACCTTGAGCCAAACTTTTTGGAACACTTTCCCAAATTTCTTCTATTTAGAGATTTACTTTAAATATCCTTTTTCTTTTAAATATTTGCTTTAATGTTTTAAGAGATAGTTTCCCAATATGGCAATAATCAATTGTTGTCTAAGCCATTAATAGAAATAAGAGTGATAATAAATAAAAATACTTTACCTGCTGCAGCAAGCATAAATGGTTTCTCAGTGAGATTTGGGCAATCAACAACATTGACTGATGCTGATTTGAAGCTCTTCTGCAGACCATCAGTTAATACTGGAAAAAAAAAAGTCATAAAAAAATTGATTCCAAGTTGGGAGAAGCAGCTAAAATTTAAATAAAATCATCTATAAAATATATACTCATTCTAAAGGGCCCTAAACAGAATGCAAAATAAATTATTTTGCTATCTTGAGTATTTGTTAAGTTTCAAGTATTTCAAGATTAGCACTATCATTTAAACAGTAACACAGTGAGCCATGTTTAACCATATATGGTCATCATAAAATAAAGGGATCACTGTTTTACTATCACCATAAGATTTATAGTATGCAATATGAAATGCTTGACAATGTAGTTTATTAATAAAGACAAGGCTGAAAACCAAACTTGGAGATTAATTCCTTCTTTGCCTTGATAAATGTAAATCCAAGTGTCAAACAAAAGATGACATTGAGTAGGGGTAAATAAGTGTAAAATTTATTTACATATATACAAAAACTGGTAACTTTTATTAACAGGGAGAAAGAATGGTGAAATTAGAAGTGAAATGGGCAGCTATTGTTGGGGATGTGCAGAATTAATTAATTGTAATTGAGTGAATCAGAAGGAATTTGTGTAGGTTGCGTGACTTTCTGCATCCACAAACAAATAAATAAATGAATTTTAAATACAATCAAAAACAAGAAGTATTCAATTTAGAAACCAATAAAACATTTATATACAATTAAAAGTAATGTATATACAGAATATTTTGGTATATCTTACTATGGCAAAGTGTTTGTGATATTTGAGGTTTCGGTATGTCTCTTTTTGTATTTGTATGTTCAGTTAGTCTTTCTAGAATTGCGTTAATTAATATTAAAAAGGTCGATGTTAAGTGTTTTTAGGAACGAGTTCTTATAGAGTAGTCTACCTTTGACTGTAATATTTCTGAATCATTCGAATGTTGATTTTTACTTAATAATGTAGTGAATATAGTTCACTTTGGACAAGCAAAGTTGTTTTAGGTGTGCGATTTGATGTCCACAGAGTTGGTCGAGTTTAAATTGCAAGTGAGTCAGCATTGATGTACTTTTGCACGGTAAAGTCGTGATTTCGAGTGACATGGAGTATGTTAGCAATTTCTCTGTGGATGATTCGTCTCTAACTCTTTTGGTCAGTCGGTGTTTTCTTTTATATGTTTTTGAAAGTCCAAAATCGGCTCAAAGAAGTTTTGCCACAATTTTGTTTTGCACGTGAAACTTTCAGATTATTGTGTCGTTAACCAATGAGATTTGTTGATTCGCCTAGTACGTTTTTTTATTGGTCGAAGTTTTCCGTACATAGGCGTAAGGTATAGACTGTTCTGTTACTAGGTGTGATAGGTAGAAAAGGACGAGTGTACAGCTATCATTGTTTTTCTCTCTTTCTCAGCATATCAGTGTTGACATCAAAGGTTGGTCTGTATCATGTCTGTTTGAGTTTGGGTAGATATAGTTTTTTTTAGTCAGCTTGAAAAAAAAAAAAAAAAAAAGATATCAAGATGAAATAATGGAAACTGACCATGAAAAACAGAATTATGCACAAGTTTTCGATCAATCAGTAAACTTCTGGAGCTTTTCGGTCGACGTTATAGGATCCAGACAGCTATCGTTTGCACATGGAATTATTCACTGGTAATTAATCTTCAATTTGGCTGTGGAAAATGTCACTCGGCAGTTAGCATTAAGAAATTATGCCCAATTTTCTGAGAAAAATCACCGTTTTTTTATGAAAAAATATTTATTTTCACTGCAAAATAATATCATTCAAACAGCATCCATTTCTCCTTAATTTGGTGTGAACATCATTGAATAAAAGGAACAGCTAAATGGCCCAGCAATGAGAAATATGAAAGATATGTGGTGAAAAAAAATAATGTCGTCTGCTAAGTGTTGTTGTCATCACCCAGGTCACGGCGTGTTAAAAACAAAAATCAAGCCAAAATTCAAACATAGGTTATATCAAGCCCTACTCATGTTGACCCCTGTTTTTTCACTCTTTGCTCTTATCTGGGTGTGGTGGTTTCTATTACAACTTGTTCTAAACATTTATTGCTGGTTAGCTGGCTGACCTTTGACCCAGAGATGTCAAAGTCAATTTGGTTTAATTTTCCTTAATTTTGAAAAAAAAAAAACTTTTGGTTTCTGGTGGTTAGGAATTGCAGATAAATCTTTCGCCTTTTACTAAAGATTTCCATTGCCAGGTGTCAATTTTTTTTAACCCCTGGCAGTCATATAATTGAAAATTACCAATGGACTGTCACATTTTGACCCCCTAGGAATGTTGATTTCCTTCAAAACTCTCAATTTTATGCCTGAAATAGTTTGATTATGATCTAGGCTTTCTGATTTAAAAAAAAAAAAAAAAAATTGGTTAATTTCCCATTAATGGGGGAAAATTTTGTTTAGAACTAGAAAAAATGCAAAATTTTCACTTATTTTTTCACATTTTACCCCCCTGAAAAAACATTTTGAGTCATTTACACCAGCCAATTTTACTTTTAAATGAAGGAATATATCCTTTGCTTTCAGAAAATTCCTAGTTTCATAGGGTTCAGATCAAAAGTTTCCTTGATATTTCTTTAGATAAAACAGTCATTTTTCAAAATTTTTTGTAAGAAAATAAGCTGTAACAAAGTGATTTTTGCCATGATTTTTACTTGGGATAGAAAATTTTTACCATAGCAAACCTGAATTGACTTTATTTAAGTTCAGTGGGAAACCTCAAACAGCTGTAGCACATAGCATAACAGTTATTGGCTAGGAAAGTGGAATTGGCATGCCAAATTCAAATTCCAGCTCAGCAAATGCCTTGCTTAGGGTGAAATTATTTTTAAAAAAATAATCACTTTGCATCCTACAAAAAGATCAGGATTGGGGGTCTTCAGGTCTCCTCCAGTGGGGTTCATAATTTGTGCCAGATTTTGGGTGTGCTCAGCAAAACACAATATAAATTTTAAAGTTTTTGCTTCTAAAGTCAATGAAGTACTTGCTTCTCAGTACCATTAGACTACCCCTCTGGAACATAATACACCATACTAGATATTGTTGCTCTGGTTTCTGCAGAAAGTAGTTTTTATAAGTTGGAATTAACAGCCATATTCCCAATTAGTTTTCCTTCTGCCAGACTGGTTGCCAACCAAGGTTAATGAGTCCAGTCTGCCCTGCTATTTAACCTATAGCTGGGGGGGGGTAGAAGAGATCAGTCATATATTTTCTAATGGTATTTGTGTGAAAGTGAATTTTATTTTATTTTCATTTTTCAACTTATTTTTATTTTTTACAGAATCTCAAATGGGGAAATAATTTCAAAATTCTAAATTACCTTCCTATTGGTTATATAAGGTTAAAAATAAATTATGTATGATGTCTGAAGATGTTTAGAATTGTTTTATGATATTGGTAACTGAAAGAGAGCAGAGTGAAAGCAAACAGTATCAATGATTTTATCAATTTTCCTCAGTTTTTTTTCTTATAGTAGCACTTTTTTGGCTTAAGTTTTCTTAAAATAATTAAAAAGGCTAAATTTGGTGCAAGCAGTTGAATAATTTATGAAATCAAATAGTTTAAGAAAAAACAACAAATAGAATATCAAAGTTTTAAAAAATACAATGGATTAAATTTATCATTTCATTTTATTTAAAAAAAATCTATTTTCATATTCCTTATAGTTTTAATATTTTATTATATTATTATATTATATTATTATTTCTAAATTTCATGAAGGAAAAGCCCATATCAAATAAAAAAACATAGTCCTACTCTATTGGTTATACAACATTCAAAATGATTATTAATGTTCTAAACGAAACAAGATTCTGTAGTATTGGTAGTTTTGGTTGTCCATATTTAATTAAATTTGAGCCAAGTTTTTTTTTTATTATTTAAAAGTGGGGGCTGTAGAGTAAAGACTGCAATTGCTAAAGTGAAAAAGTGAAGCAAAATAAAAAAAAATTGGTACCAGTATCAAGAGAAAGACATACACACAAATCAGTTTTTAAAGATTTTTTTTAATCATCTTTAATTAATTCTTATTAAAAAATAGCTTGATTCAAACAAAATTTTTTTGCAACATTAGTAAATTTATTCAATTACAGACATGCGAATTTTGTCAAGTGCTGATGGTTTTCTAAGCTACGCTTAGATGTGGAGTTACCAGTGAGGATCGAACTCACTAAATCAGTCGCAATTGGTTTCTCTCTAGTAAGACAAGTAAGTCTGATGCGAATTTAGGCAAATAATTCGTACAGATTTTTGGAACCTGTACTTGTACGTTTGTAACGTCAAGTATCGACACGGACTATCAAAAACAAAAAAAGAAAATGCATTTTTTTAAATAACTTAAATATCTTTGAAGTTAAATTTTTGCTTTATTTGAAAGAACCTAACTAATAAAAACCAATCCATAAAAGACAAAATTAATGTCTGTGTAAATTAAATTGCTTTTTTTTTAGTTTTTTTTTCTTAGGCATTAAAAAAACAATGGCACTTTTTTCTTGTCTTGTCACTCACTCATCGAACCGCCATTAACCCAATTCATTTATGTGTTTCGTTTGTTATCAAGTCCCTGACACTGAATACAGTTGACTCCATGTATTTATTTCAGGAGACATATTAACTTGTCATCTCATAGTCCTTGGCTAGCGGAGAGTGAGTGCGTGTTCCTATTTGTACCAAGGGTCAGCATGAAGTTGGGATCAGGAGAAGACAACTCGTCTAGTGTCCTCTTGCTTACTACAATAATTATCATTAGGAACATGTTGAAAACCAAAAAGAAATATGTATATAAATTAAGTTTGACTTCTTTTTCTCTCTCATATATGTCAGGTCAACGATCGTTCTTTGCTAATGATAACATAATCCCGTAGTACAATCGATTGCAGGTTATTTAGAGAAGAAACAGGCATCAAATTAAATTTCTTTGCACTGAGATGCCTGATGCCATGAAGGATTCGAATTACTGGGATATGACACAATGACGTTGGGTTGGGTTGGGTTTATTCTGGAAATGTCGGGAAATAGTTACACTGCAAATTAACCTAGAAACCTTTTCTTTTCCTTTGCAAAATCTACTTTTAAAAGTTTTCAGTCTTCGTAGCATTAAAGAAACTTTTCATTTTGTAAATTAAAAAAGAAAAAACGGTTAAAAATAAAATAAAATTAAAAAAATGAAAATGGACGGTTGTTCGAATCCCTCCCACCAAATAGATTATTACCTGATTGAAGTTCTGTTAACGCTGGGGTGTGCAAAGCCAACTTGATTACCGGAGGAGTGGTTGAAATAGACATCTTTTAAATTTAAAATATCAGCAAAAATGTATTCGTTCGAAAAAAGTAAACACAACAATAAATTCCTTCGTTCGACTCAGCCTTCTTTTTTTTTAATTGTGGCTGGTTGTAAAGCGCTGTAATTGCAAAAAAGAAGTTGAAAAAGACTTTAAGTTTATGTCCTGATTAAAGCCAAATCTGCACTTTGTGGATATAATCTTATCGGTAACATTTCAATTTCATTAATACAAGCAACCACATTAGATTTAGCGCAAACAGTAAACACAAATTTAACAAGCCACGTGCCCGGAATTTTATCAATGCAAGGAAGATAACTCGCAATAACTTCGGGCGCGTGCTACTATTATGGACGTGAACTAGAAAACCGTCTCACTCCTCACTTTCAAAATGACATTCAATAGGAAACTTTTTTTTCGATAAATATTATGATTAGCGATAATATTCATTTATTTAATTTAATAAAAATACCACAATAAGCATAAACATAAAAAATATAAATATATTTTCATTCCTGAAAGAATTACTACTTTCCCATATAATTTTGTCTATGACATTTTAGCAGTATAAAAATCACTTTGAGAGCAAACCATGTATTGTTTGTCATTCTTTTTCTTTCAGCCATTCTGTTTTGTCTGTGTATTAAAGTGTTATTATATCATATATATAACAATGCCCACAATGAGGAAATGCAAATAGGTAATATTTATTTTCTTGCATAGCACACTTCCATAAAGGTGTTTGATGACAAGCTAGGTGAATTGCCTGGAGTTGTGATGATACTGATGAAGTTAGTGGCTTTCACTGTTGTAATGTCCAACAAAAGAGTCCCTGTAGCTGACTGCCCACAACTGATGGAGGAACTGGACAGACTGACCAAAATTAGGATCATTCAGCCAGAGAGAAACTCACACCATGGGTCAGCTAACTATTATACAATACCAATTTTGCAGTATGTACTGCATGACACAAAAGATGCCAAAAAATATTCACCATGGTTTATTTATCAGCTTGGATATTGGCATGTAAAACATGATGAATCATCAAATGAGCTGGTTATGTTTCAGACCTACTTTGGGTTTTTTTGTGAGTGCCATTTGAAAGTTGCTGCACAGTTGGGGTTGTTGTGGGCAGTTGGATGCACTTGTCAACTTGTGAGCATTAAAAACATTGGTGTTTGAAATTGGAAATAACACACTGTCTCCTGAAATACCCACAACAAATATGGCAGACTCAGGATGTGAGTCCACATAAAGAAATGTAAGTAACAACAAGAACCAATATATATGTGCAACAAATGATAATGTATTAAAAATAAAGGGTTACAAGTGACAAAGATAAAGATCTGTGTGTCAAATGAATGTGAAAACCATTTTGGTCCAAATTATGTGTAGTGAGTGAATGTGGCTACGAATGTGTGTGTGTATATTGTATATTCCCAAAGGAAAGTGTTCTCTATGATAGGTTACATGTTGACAAATAAGTGGATAAGGTGAGAAGAAAATGAAAAAATATCACAGAATATTTATAGTCCAGAGAACGTCTCCTAGTAGCAGTTTAAAAAATTAGGAGGGATTAGCCCGATAAGGTCAAACTGAACACAAATAAATCCGGGATGGATTTGGATGTCACCACTTTTATAGGACATAACATCATTAGGAAGGGAATTGAGCTTGACCCAGAAAAAGTAAGAATCATTTGAGACATTCCCATTCCTGAAAATGTGAGCGACCTGATTCCTGAGCATAGTAAACTATGCAGGTAAGTTTGTTCCACATCTGACCATCATAGTCAAATCACTTCATGATTTTACCAGAAGGGATGTTACATGGAAGTGATCAGATTCCCAGCAAGCTATATTTGACACTGTTAAAGATATGATCACCAATTGGCTCTACCCTAAAAAGCAACTGGCATTGGAAAATGATGCCTGTCAACATGGGTTGGGAGTGGCCCTAATGCAACATACAAGGCCTGCTGCATTTGCAAGTCATTTATTCTCAGAAATTGAACAACAATATACCCAGATTGACAAAGAAATATTGTCAGTGACAAATAGGCTTGAGATTACACTCATTGAAGAAAAGTGTTGTGACATGACAGATCATGAACACCTGGTGGCAATATGTATGAAACCTTTGTAAAAAGCACCCAAGCAAGAAAGACATTTTTATTGTATCTTTGGGTTTAGATTAATGTTCTACCTAATATGATTTAAGGCTTGTTCCTTCAACTCATTCTATGGCATTGAAAGAGTGTAAAAATGTATCAGTTTCTAATAAAACATAAGTAAAGGAAGTCACTTTTTGTTTTGTGGCTAAGAGAAGCAAAGGTTTTATATTTCATATTTGTTCATTTAATTTTAAAGAAATGCTTATTCATCCCCATGAACATTATTATCTATTTATTTAAAAAAGAACAAGAGGACAAGGTAAAAATATGATTTCAGTCAGTGACCAATTTAATCAATTTATCTAGGTTATCTTTTTTTGATGTGTGTGTGTGTGTGTGTGTGTGTGTGTGCGTGTGCGCAAAATGATCTGCCTGGAAACTTATGTTCAGATTTAATTTGCTTTGTCACAATTTAAAAATTTATTTACATTGCATCAGATGACAAGTCTTAAGAAATTTTGTTGCGGAGTGATTAGTTTGTTTGAATATATTTTTGATAAGAAGGATATTTTTAGTTTGGCTGCATAAACAAAATTAACATCTCTACAAACATTTAGATTATTTGCATGGCACAAGGCTGTCAAATCCAGAATATAAAACAACACTATGTTTTCTAGAAATAACAAAACATTTTTATATCAACAATATACAGAACGGAAGAATGAATTTACTCAGGTAATTTAAACTGAGTTGCAAATTGTTAAATTGATGTTTATCACACCAAAAATTCTTTTATGGTAAGCAAAAGTGTTTGTTCCATTGTGCATGTCAATATGTAGCATTTATAATTAATAATGTAGCAGGACTTATTTACCTTTAACTATTATTTGAATTAGTTAAGAGTTTAAAAAAAGAAAAAAGATTCCAGTTAAAGAAATAATAGTAAGTTTCAATGGAAAGAATGTTCTTTGATAAGAAGGTGTTGTAGACTGAAATTCAGTGTAAAATGAGTTCAAAGAAACTTGTTGATTGAGAGAAAATGTAATCTTCAATTGAATATCAAAAAGTTGTATTTGCTACGAAAAATGTAGTTTTTAGTTTAATACTTCCAAGTTGAAAATCAGCATAAATATATTGAAGTATCTTGCCACTCAAATTTGTTCACCATAAAGGGATGACATCAGTTGAGATGAATTGAATGAGTGTGTTCTGGGAAGCTGAGATTATGTTAAGAAAATTTTAGCTCCAGAAGATTTGATATAAAATTCTCACTGGTAAAAATTGATAAGATTCAAAAGTTTTATTCTCTCAGACAGCATGTTTGTTGCTGAATAAAATCTCACTGTTAGAAGTTGATAAGTTTCTGTGTAAGGAGTGAATAAGATGAGTTCAGAGATGTGCAATGTTTGTACATACGTGTGTGTGTATGTGCGTGTACATGTGTCATAACGTCTTACCATAAGGGACAGACGTGATCTCTCTAACAAGCTACATCTTGTATGTGAGAGAAGGCAAAAGAGGAAGAGTTGAAGATGTCACTAAGTATTTATAATTGATGTGTACCATGTCATAGGCTCAAAACACATAGACAGATTTTGGTGGTAAATTAATTTTAATTGTGTGGACGTAGACGAAAGCATGATATTGGCATTAATTGAACAATCAGGAGTCAGAGCAATATCAAGGCTCTGTGATCCTCTTTCTGTATAAAATTTGCACTTGAAAGCAAGTGGTAGCAGTATGCTAAAATTTTAATAATCATTTTATACTAAAAAAAAATCAAATTTAAATAAAAGACAAGTAGATCATTTTTTAGAAAAATATCACAAAATTTCTTGTAATATATGGAAAATGTATAAAAATGTCTTGTAAGCTGGTTTGTGAAGTGTTATGTTACTGTCTGAATTTCTGGAATTAGGAGTTACCACTATTTACACTATTTACATGTGAACTATTGTCCTCATCTTTACTAAAATCAAAGGAATCTTTATTGTTTTTATTAATGAATATTTTCTATAATTCAGAACTGAGTCCTTATCCTTATTCTACGAGATATTTCAGCTAGCTTTCTCATCCTTGCTAACAATAAACAAAGGAAGCATATTGTCTTTGAAAAATAATCAAAATAAAAGAGATGGAACTTCTTTGGAGAATGCTGATGCTGAAAAAGCTCTCAAAGTGAGTTTAACAAAATGATCCATAAACAAAGCTGCTTATAGAGTTCTATGTTAGGGAGTAATAAGAAGTTATCTCCCTTAGTTCAGTTTATGCCACTTAAGAAGTTGTCCCACTATGGTAAAATTCTGTTTTTAATCAATTCACCCTGGATAAGGCTAAAATGCCACTAAGATGCAAAGAGCTACTGGAAGTGAAAGAGAATGAAAAAAACTTTAGAAAGAACTGGAAACCCAATCCTAAATAGAAAACAAGGGATAAACTTCTACTACTGTTCAAACCAAATAGGCCAACCTATCTACTCCTATTGAGAGAAAAAAATAGTAAATAAAATTTCAGAGTTTAGGCAGAGACGTCAGGAGTATAGAGTTGAAATAAAATTTAGAAAGAAAAAATATTATGTTGTTCACCAAGATGGTTACTAAGTTTTGTCTGAAGTGGTGGTATTTTTAGTAATAAATCACTAGCTTTAGTGTACTTAGTGTATGTCTGCTAAATTTGATAAATAGATTGAGATTTTTGGACATGTGTAGTTGTGTAGCAAAATAGAAAAATAACATATCACAAATAATAAATCTATTTACCTACATACATTATTTGCTGCTTAGAATTTAAACAGTTTCATGAAGAGAAAAAATATGTTATTTTATAAATACCCATGTTCAAGTAAATGCCTCATTTTTAAAAATGTATCAAATTTTGTCTACCAGACTGCACATTCAAGAGACTTAATAAAGAAAATGTGCATGCCAAATCAGATGGTGGTTTCCCCTACAGAGGAGGAAAAAGGTTCATACCTTGCTAGAGAGTATATTGGGTAATAAACGGCAATTCTCTCCCTTTCGTTGAGATAGTTGCATGGGTCACATGACAGCCAATGAATGATATCAAGAGATAGATTGATGATGAAGGGCAGTTGCAATGTAGAGCCCAGAGAAGAAGGACATCTCTAGCTCACAATGGTAGATCTTACAGAAAAAAAACATATGGCCTAACCAGTTTTGTAGAGAAACCACCATAACTCCAGTTTTCCCTTCAGGAAATATTATAAGTAAGGTTCCCCTTTTTTACACACTGTTTGTTGTTGCATATATGTTATAATTTCTCTGTGTGGGACACGTGTATATGTGTATATATCTAATTTTGTGTATGATGTAGCATTATAAAGCTCTCTGAGTACTAAGCATGTTAGTCATTCTTTTTCCATTCAGATATTCCATTACATTCATCAAATATCGGTGTTGCTATATCCTGGATATAACAATGTCCATAATGGAAGAAACATAAATGGAAGAATAAATCTTTCTTCCCTAGCTCTCTTCTTGTTACAAGTATATCCTCTTTATTAAGTCTCTCAAGTGCACAGGCCAGTAAACATAATTCACATTGTTTAAAAAATTAATTCATCTACTCAAACACGAGTATCCATAAAACAAGGTTTACAGTAGCAGGAAATAATGTTGGATAAAAAACATCCATTGATTCCCTAGAAATAAAGAGAAATATAGTGTTAAGGTTTGCTCAATAATGTTCCTTTCTTTTGTGTGTAAGAAAGAAAATATATTCTTGTATGAATACAACTTGTAAGATTAAAGTCCCTAAAATCAGATGCTTTAAAGAAGGTTGAGATTTTGAGTCGTAAAAAGAGATAATATATGAATGAAAGTCAAATTGAAAAAGTTCTTTCTTACTGTTATCAACTATCATTTAAGTTGGTTTCCTTTGATATTGGGTAGTATCATGATCATTTTTACCATGATGATAAGGAGAGCACTTCTAAGCTTGACGGCAACAGCCTGATTCCTGATGGCTGTGGGTCAATCTGTGCATGGTTCTGGCATGAAGTATCATTTTTTTTAAAATCAGCCACCATAAAAGTGGAACGGTTAGATGTGGTTCTTTAATTTCTTTTTAAAGTGTGGAGATGCACCAAAGGGTCTTAGTAATATTTATTGGAAAATTCAGAACACTTTGAAATAAAGGAACAGACTCAAAAATGTTAAAACAGGATCTTGCTAAATAAACTGAATGACAACACTTCATCAGAAAAATGTTCACTGAGGAGAAATTTCAATAAACTTAAATAATGCTTAAAGATTAAATTCACTTATCTTCAGGAAGGGGACAAGCTACTGCCACTGCTTAGAACACATTAAGCTGAGGAGTAGGAGTATAATATCTTTAGAAATGATGGTGAGTTTTAACAAAAGATATAAACAAATAATATATATTTATTTAATTGACTTCAATTGGAGTGACTCCTTTAAAAATCAGGTTGGTGAAAGTTTGTTTGGCTGAGTAGTTAGTTTACGAGTCAGACTTTGATAGTAGTTGTCATTTTGTTGGCAGCTGTCAAGAGTGTGGTTACTTTGGAAACATGTTGTGTGCCATTGGCCTTCCAAAAAGGGTGTAAAAATGTCTTAAGCAGATGACTGCTTAGTTCTTCATGTAACATGCCTGGGTCGGTTTCTGGCTGTCTCCTCCCATGTTGTCGGCTGTCTCTTTTTATACAATTTTGAAAGGTTTCCGATTACTTTGTGCAAAGTTTGCTTTTGGCTAACATCAAATGTCTCTTTGTTCATTTGATTGGCCAAATTTCTTTATGGTATTTCTTTTCTTTTTCTTTTTTTATAGCACAACTTATGCGTGGAGCCTCTCTTACTTTGGTAAATTTCTAGTCACAATAACTAGATCCTGGACTAGCAAATTTCTGTTTTTTCTTCTTCTTCACCTTTTTATAAGAGAGTTACCTTCTTATTATTAGTTGAGGGAGAAGTATAGAGAGAGAAGGGGAGAGAGAGAAAAGAGATAGGATTTTAAGGAAAGTAAATGTCTTATTTTAATTTGAAATTTTTTTAAATATTTTCTTTTTACATTTGGGCACACCACAAAAGCTTTTCATTGTCTGAAAAAACAATTTTTACTTTTTGTTTTACTGTTGAATCAATTTTGAACATCCAGAAATTTCTTTGGCCTATTTTGTTACTTTAGCACCTGAAAAGCTAAAAATAATGAAAGAACAAATTTTTTAACTAAAATTTAAAAGTGGTAATCCACATTGGTTTTTTTAAGTTACTTCAGTGTATTACAAGTTGTCAGAATGAAAAATTCCAGTAGGACTTTTTTAAAGGGGCTCTGACAGTTGGTATCTCATGAATTTGCATGTTAATTTTCTTAGAAAATTAATGAAATGCCAACTGTCAAAGCCCCTTTTCAAAAATCCTACTGAAAAAATAATGCAGCTACATGTATCATTTTTCCGTTAAACTTGTGAATTACAGCTGCTTGTAGGAATCTCTGACATCCAGATGTAGAATTATCTATAATGAGACTCTCCCCAATCCCACATTTACTGAATGAATTGTAGAAGGCCAAAGAGTGCATAGGCCAAAATGTAGTGATAAAACCAACAAAGATGAGAATACTAGTCAACTAGTGGAATAAGATCTTTATTTAATTCCATGTAGAATTATCAAACAACTCTCGTATCTCTGCTTTATTACAGAATATAATAAGAGAATAAAGTGTTTATGATGTTTTAGATGAGCCATTGTGTTATTAATTGTTGACTTGTTTGAAAGAAAAATGATTCTGTAGTGTTTGTGAAGGAAAAAATTGAAAATCTGTATAAATTAAATGAACAAATTAAACAGATTCAAATCCTAGCAGACACATTATTAAAACATATTCTGTCAATCATTTCTAGAAAAAATAAAAACATCTTTTTAATGAAAATTATTAATAAGCTATAATATCCCTACTGGGTGGATACCAACTTACAATAAAATTTAATTAACTTGTATTATATGGAGAATGATAAAAATTACACAGCATTTAAAGCATAATATCAAATTATTAATCTGCAAAGTTTTAGCTTTTAAGCATACATTTTATAATTTAGAACATACTTTAGAATTGTGCTGAGCATTTTTCCATTAAATATTTGCACCCATTTTTTTGTGCATACTATTACATCTGCACATGACGTATAAATAAAACAGCAATGTATCAAATAGTCAGTGTCAAAGTAATCTGCATGATAATAGGAGTAATAGCTGGAAGTAAGAGTTAGAGTTGAAGTCATTAAGAAATCTTCCTGTATCTTATCTATTTTCTACCATATGAAAATTGTCTTCATAAAAAGAAACTTTATTTAAAAAAAGGAAACAATTTTTGTAAATCACTTCAACAATTTCTGGATTTCAAAATTTTGGATTTGCACATTCTCCTTTACCTTTTTCTTTGTGGACAAGTTGAATATTTGTACAAGGCCAAGTTTTCACTGCTGAACCTTCCACAATTCAAAATTAATAATTTATAGGATATAAACTCCTATATTTTACAGCCAATAAGTGAAGCAGAAACAAGTAAGAGATGTCTGCAAATAAATCTTACTAAATTCAGTAGATACAAAAAACTTTTTTACAATTCTGTACAAACACAGCTCCAAATTAAATAGGTGGTTTCTGGAACCTGAATGGATAGGACAAGTCATGTGATGTGCTTTCTAAGACATCTGTGTGCTTGAACCCCAAATGACCTGGAAATAGGTAGGGGCTTGGATTACTGAGTACATTCCTGTGCAAAACTCAGATAGTGATTTGGAGCCAACCCATAGCGATAAAAATGGCTCGCCAGAAACAGATATAGGCAGTCAGTGAAAGAGAGTCAGCGAAGAACAGTCAGCAAACAAGGCCCAACCTCAACACATGTTACCATGACAATGCCTTAGTCAGTGAAAAACAATCAGCAAAAAGCAGTCAGTTAAAGACAATCTGCGAGAGACAGTCAGCGAACCAGTCCATGCCCCAATCAACAACACTGACACAAGTTACCATGACAACAAATCAGTCAGCAATAACTTTTCTACACAGAAAAGCATACAAAGCTGTGATGAAAGTAAGACTGTCTCTTCTTTCTTTTTGTTTACCATATTTAAAATTACTACTACCTCACGCAATCAGTTAGCTGTCACATGCATTTCATTACCATATGCTTGACACACACACACACACATATTGGTGTACCATATCACTTGATTTCCTCACTTGCAACAAAAACACTTTGAAACTTTGTAGACTCACTTGCGAAAAAACATTTTAAACAATCAAACCATTGGTCTCTTCATGGCCACAACAAAGAACATTAATTTTTAACCTGTAAATATATATGTACCTGCCTATATAAATGTTATGGTTAACTTGCTCTTCTTCATTCTTTTTCTTGTTGTTGGCAATGTCACTTATACATTTTAATTGTATATTTTTTGGCACCACAAAATGGTGACCACCAACAAAGAACACTCTAAAAATTATTGTTGATTGTCATAAAATATTTTCCAATGTAAACAACAAATCTAATCATCTACAAATGGTGAATTGCCAACATACCTAGAACATTTCTTCCTAGAAATATTTCATTTCAACACAACCTACAGAAGCCTAAAATCCGTGTGACCCCCACAAATTACAAATATTAAGTAACTTAACAAAATAGGTGGATGTTGGCGTATACCACTCTTCCATGCATAACTGGGCTCTCTGGCCTAGGGTGGAGAAAGCTACAGGAAAAATCCAAATTTTCACCAGGAAATCATAATTCACTGAAAGAAACGGAGTCTTGAAGAGACATAGCATAAAAAACGAAAAACAAACAAAAACTTTTCAAATTGTAAGGCAATCTTTAATTAAATTATTTAATAAATCTTTAACTTAATTATTGTAAAAGTAATAGTTCGAAAATTAAAAAAAAATGTTCATCTGTTTGAATTCATTAAGAAGACAAAACTAAAATACATTAATTAATGAACCAGGCGAGCTATGGCACTCGTACTCCACGTGAGGCGATCAATGCGCCAAGGTAGTTTTTTTTTCTCCCCTCTTTACACAAAAGAGTTCATCTTTACAGCTGACCAAAATAACATGGCGTCACACGTGAATGTGCAGGGTTACGACGAATTCAAGAAGGCTGCTGATGAACATGCTGACAAAACCATTTTCGCTTTGTTCACTGGGAGTGCAGGGTCTGATGGTCGCAGCTGGTGTCCCGACTGTGTTACTGGTACTTTTATTATTTTAAATTCAAACCTTTTCTTCATTTTTAAAGACGTTCTCAGTAGTCACAGTGGAGGTACTGCTTGAAATTTAAAAGAAGTGGGTGTTTACTGGCGGCGATAATCTGTTTGGTTCGGTTAAGAGATGAAGAATGGCCACTAAGAACGGGAAAAAAAACTGTTTTTTATTTCTTTTTTTCGATCACGTTGTTTAAGCATTCATAGCATTTTACACTTTGAATAAAATTTATTTATGATTCTGAATCTGAAATCATATTGTCATACAGTACTGTGCTGCGATGTTGTAATAAATAATTTTTAGCAGAAAAACATCTAAAATGTATACAGGCCGGTAGATTCACTGTTGTTAAAATAAATAAGCAGGTACCCATTTTTGACTAAATTTTTATAAAGTATCAGTCTCAAATAGAGATGTTTTAATGGGCGTCACTAAATTCCTTTTGAAATCACTTTTCCGGGAAAAAAAATTCCTGATGTCCATTTCCTGAGGGAAAAGTTTACCCCCCAGGAAATAAACATCAGGATTTTTTTTTTTTGTGAGGGGTAGTCTCTTTCATTATGTGTCCGTCCATTTCTTTCTTTGTAAAATCTCCCCTTCCCCAACGACATGTTTTTTTTATTTATTTATTTATTAAAATGCGTTATTTTTATTTTTTTTATTCAATGTTTTAAACAACAAAAACTTGTTTATTGTGTTGTGGGACTTTGATTCTGCAAAAGATGTTTCTAATCTTGTGTTCGGTATGCCATGGTCAGTAATGCTTACATGAAATGAAAATTATGCATAACTTTCTTATCTGAACAATCAACTTTCTTTCACTATCTCTCCCCAGTATCTTCCAGTTTAACGTCCGAAACTATTATTCACATTTTTACTAAACTAAACTTTTTAAATGTTTTTAGTTACTTTTGTTTACTAACTAAAAAAAACTTTAAACAATTTTTATTCAAGTTTTACTTTTAACTGTTAAATTTTTTTTTTTTTTTTTTTTTTACTTCGTAGTTTTTTAAATTTATTTCGTTATGACAACGACTATCAGACTACACCTAAATTATCGGAGTGGGGATGTCACCGATATTGGTTCCCAAAAGCGGGTACTTAGAATATGAGGGTGGGTAAAGTAATCTAAAGAAGGTAATCAGGATTTTGGTATGCGAAAATCGGTAAATTAAATTGGAAAACCACCAAATTCTCAAATCAAATGTAGTCCATTAACCTTTTGAATTAGAAAAAGGGGGAAAAACAATTAGAAATGAGTTTAGTTCATTAATTATTTTATTAGATTTATTTATTTAGTTAAAGTTTTTAGTATAGCGTCAAAGAAATTTAAATTAACACACTGTTGTTTCAAAATTTACTTTTTCTCGATTCTTCACTCCAAATATCTGGGTCCCCCCCCCCTTTTTTTTGTTAACTCATCATCATTTGTATTTTTAAGAGTTTTTCTTTCCAATTTATGTAAATTTTCATTGTTGAAAAAGGTATAAAATTTAAAATTTTGGCATTAAAAAATGTTATGAAAATTCAATTCTCTCTTTAAAAATAAAGAATACATAAAAAAATAACAAATCGATAAAAGTAAAACCAACACAAAACATTGCTACTACTAAACTACTTCTAACAATCTGACCTAATCCACAGGTTATATAAGCAGATTATAAGTTTGTGCCCCCGGTCATTTGAACAGGAGTAGAAGTTTGTTTATCTTTTGCTTCTTATTTAGGATTGGGATCCAGGTTCCTTCTAAAGTTTTCTTATTTTCTTTCACTCCCAGTAGCCCCTTGCATCTTCTTAATGATATTCTCACCTTGCTTTGAATTGATTAAAAAACAAAAAATGGACCAGAAAAATTTACCAAATAAATAATGTTGTGGCATTTTCATGGCTAGGTGAAGAAGGCTGAAACATTTTTTTTTTTTTTTTTTTTTAAAAAAAAAGATGATTAATTCTGAAATGTAATTTAAAAATAAATAAGTTTATTGAACCAATTGTTGTTTCGCTTTCAATTAGATGGGCAGTCTAGTTAAAAAATATATACATAAAAATTCCCTTGTTCAAAATGGTGTTGCTTTTGGAAACCATGATGTCACCATCAGACAGTATTTAATCTAGACTGTACCAAATTTTTGTGATGCAATAAAACCTTGATGCCCTTGCCAAGGCAATTTGTTACATAGTCTTCCATTGGTGGATAAATCATTTCAAATTCTTTGTTTTTTTATATCTTGCTTTTATATTTCTTCTATTGGAAGATAATCTCTACTTTGCTTGTCTAACAAAAAACATTCTATATGGACTCACATTATGTGGTTAAAACCAAAATTTGAGCTAATGAACCATAAAAATGCATTTAATATAAAGTAAATGTTTCCTTTTTAGCAAAATTATGATTCTATTTAAAAGATAATAACCTAAATTTAATCTATAAAAAAAAAATTTATGTATTTTAATAAGGCTTTTAAAAACATTCTTATGATCAATTTGCCATTTTAAATGAAAATGATGACAGAAAATTTAAGACATTTTAAAAATCTCTTAAAAATCAAATATCTATTCTAGTTTCAAAGAAAATTAGTAAAATTTATTATCAAATCTAATAATGTAAAAATGTGACCAGTAAAATGTTTACAGAGCATTGGCACCTTTCTTGATGTTTTAAAATAAGAAAACCCTGCCTCACCATTTTTTTCTAAAATCCTGAATAAAGCAATTACTGAACAATAAGAGGTGTTGGTGGCAGGGGCAGTCTCTAGCCCCCATGACTACAATTATTAACACAGAATATCTTTTACCATTGTGTAACTTATATACACAATATCAAAGTAATATTGGTATTATACAACATTAATTTATTCAGTTTTAGAATTCAATTCAACAAATTCTACCATGTGAGTATGACTATTACATTCAATGACAAAAAGAGAAGAGAAAATAGACTAATTAGTGTACAAGATTTGAAACTAGCAAATTAGTAGTTTGTGTCCATTTTTGTTTGCTTACCAACTTATTGTAGGCACTTTAGCTCCATGGTATGCTTCCATCAAACAACATTAGTTTGTAAGTAAAACAACTCTTGCCAATTAAACAATTTTCTCTCACCAAATGATTCACTCAACTCTATTCAATGTGACCTTAGATTTTTTTTTCCTTTTTGAAAATGTTGATTTGACAAGAACAAAATATTTGGAACTGTAGAAAAAAAAACTGACTTTTTAAAAAATTTTAGTTAAAAATGCTTCTTTTATTTAAGTTAAGCTTAAATTCTGAAATTTTAATTTGTGAGATTTAAAATAAAATTTTAATAAATTTACATGTTATAGTATACTGATATAAAATTTTCCCATTTTGCAATCTTTTTTTATTTTTGTCAAAACTGATGATTGTTGAACAAAGCTAATTTTGGCACAAGGCCAGATTTATGAATCTATAATAGATTGCTAATGTTATTTTGTAGCACTGAGAGAAAATTTGTTTAATGTTAAAACTATAGGCAATAAATTTCAAATGTTTGATAAATAAAACTACACTGAGAATTTATATTACGAAACAAAGCTCCATGTTTTTCTTTCATTATAGTACTGCACATCATAACAATTTCTCTTTCATATGAAATATAAAAACGTGTGTGTGTGTATGTATATATATATATATATATATATAGTTTTAAGGTGTGCTATATTTATGGGATAGTGCTCGGTGATAGAACATATGTAAATATAAAAGTGAACATTGGAGTCAAAACTCAGACTTGTATCATCAGAAATATAGTAATTGAGTGTTGACTCCAATGTTCACTTATATATATATATATATTTTGCCTGAAATTCCAAAATGAGTGATTGACATTTTTGTTATTCAGATTAATTTTCATCTTTAGTTTAATCACTATCTGCCTATGGCCATATAGCATTGAAACACAGGTTCCCATATGATCACCGAAGTTAAGCAATGCCAAGCTTAATCAATATCTAGATAGGTGACCACTTGGGAATACCAGATGCTGTAAGCTTGGATGTTCAGTTGGTGTAATGGATAATTGCTTGGAATTGTTTAGGAGAGCGAATTTCCAATTCCAGTTAGGTTCATTATATTCATTTACATGCAAATACACTTGTGAAAGATATGAATCCACCTCTTCTTCCCCCATCTATGGATTAATTAGTAAGACTTGTATCACTAAAATCATTATCTCTAAAAAAAAAAAAATTCTTACAATCTAAATATTTCCTGGCTTTGAATAACCTACAATGGGTTGATAATCCCTAAAAAATTAATGAATCAATTATTATATTTCTGATGATACAAGTCTTTTGTCTTGTATGTAAGTTATACAGTAGGGGGTCTTGCAATTGATTGGAATTTTGTTGTCAGATTTGTGTAGACACTTTTGATATTTTTGTTGGATATAGTCTGTTAGAATCTTTGTTATCCAGAATTATTGATAGTAAGAACCTTTCTCCACCTCCATCTGAAGGATGAAGAATGTTTCATCCAAAACAATGATTATAAATTGTGGGATAATGCTGTTAACACATTTTATGATTAACAGGAGTTGGTATTTTTGCTTACATTGTTTAACTTTAAATTAACAAACAAAGCTTTTATCTTACATTAATTTTTCAGTAGTAAAACAGATATTAAAGCAGTTTTAGTGAGCTTCCATGTTTAATGCTCAGACAACCAAAAAGCAACAATTATTTTAGAGAGTGAATAATCAGGGTTAGGCTTAATTTATCTTGCTTCTCTCTGAATTTCTGGGATGAGGAATTATTATTTACAGTCTGACTAAGATCCTCATCTTTTTTGTTATTATCACAAAGCTTTTGGCGTTGTTCCCTCTAGCCTTCTTCTGGTGTTTATCAGCCCAGCTAACCATCAAGGAATTTCAAAGTAAACTCATTATTTAATCTATGGGAGTAAATTGTTTTTGTCCTGCTGCCCATGTCTAGAAATGTCTCTTGTTCTCTTTTTAGTATTGCTCATTTATTGCTATCCCTGTTTCCACTGAGTCTATACTACCTGGCTCAGAGATTGATCTCACAATTAATATGTCACCAAATCTTTCTTGGTTGATCACAATTCAAAAAATATTATTCGTTAAGTGGATATTTTACATCAATTTTTTATACATAGTTACCTCCCTTGAATTGAGCTTTTTCTTACCCTTTGGATGTTTATTACAATTGATTTAAATAGTTAAGTGTTGAGCAATTGTAGACCAATTTGCTAACTGAATGCTCGACTTTTGTGGCTTTGTGCTGGCTGTAAGGAATTGAGTTATCTCCCTTTTTCCAAAGTGAAAGTTATGCTGTTAACATGAAAAGTAATTTGCGGTTCTTACTCGACTTCATTTAAAAGAAATGTTTCATTCAATATTAAAATATGAACAGATATTTTTTTTTCCCAATTTGAGCAAAATCTAAGACTTTTCTAATCTTTGATGTTAGTGCAAACTGTGGTTATAATTGTTAGTAAGAATTAATATTTTTGGCAATTGTGAGTGGGTTAATTAACTAAAGCATTCTTTGTCATCTTAACCTTTTAAAGATCAACTTGAAGATAAAACTACCCTTTCATGTCATTTGTTTGTACAAAGCCAGCAACAAAACTATATTTTTATTTTTCTAAAAATTACAAAAATCTGACACAGATTTAAAAATTATTTTAAGCAAATGCCACTAAGTTGGGTAAGATATAAGACACATGCTGCTAGATATAAAGTGTAACACTTCTTGCCAGTCAGTCTCTTGTCAATGCTGCCACTGGGAATTGGTTGTTCTGATCTGCACCTTTCTCCACCCCATGTTGTGTTGATTGATCACGGAGCTGGCAAAGATCAAGTTGTCATCAACATTTGTAGTCCTGGTTTGATCTCAGCAAAGCTATGTCACAAAGGAAAAATAAAAAAACATTCTTGCAGACAAAATAAAGAAAAGGCAGGAATTTCTTCAGAGTCTACTTCTATGTGGTTTATATCATTCTTTGTACAGAAATATTCACCTTCCCCACTTTGAATTCTATCATGGCACTTTGCTCAATTTAGCTATGTCTAGAACAAGGCTTAAGTTGGAGGTTCTCTCTGGCAAGTCAGTCACATTGGATTTGGCAGAATAGTCTGCACTCTGGAACTGGTGGCTTCAGTTTTCTGCTTATATTGACTTTCACCAAAAACTGGAATGGGGTTTGGCATGGTTAGGGGACCCATGTTTCTCCTATCTTCCAGCAAGTGCCCTTTGTTGTCTGTCTCTGGAAAATTAATTATATTTCCAAATTTGGGCAAATCTCTTTTCCTATAGCCACAGGTAATCGATCCACCCTGATAACTCCTTTCCTTCTCTTATTTGTGCCTTGTACAAATACCTCCCAATGGGCTTAGGCAATTCCTCCACCTGTCTTGGGATTTCACCTACACCTGTCACCTCGGTTGTCCTTTTCACAAATCTGGTTCTCAAACTGTGGTATGGCTTAGTTTCTGATCATTAATTAGAATTACCATTCTAGTTTATTATCAACAAATCTTTCCCAGCTTGGCTTTTATTATACAATCAGAAATTTACCAGCTGTTTTTTTTTTCTAGCCAGCTTATCTCTACATCTTTTCAGGGTTATCACACTTTAAGAACCCAGGGTTATCACACTTTAAGAACCCAGGGTTATCACACTTTAAGAACCCAGGGTTGGGTCCTTACATAAAAAAGTTCTGTTTTTCCACATTTTGTTAGGTGAAATTAATCAGTTTTTTTAATTCTGCCTTGTCTTTAAAAATTACCAAATATTATCTCTTCAATCAGCTTCCTTTCCCCAGCTGATTCCTAGGAGCTGTTTTCTTAACTCCCACTTTCAGGCAGTGTCATCAATTGTCAGCCTAGCTTTACCAGATGGCCTCTGTGGTAATATCTTTCCAACAAAGTCACCTTCTTCAAGCCGTCTCTGCTTTATTTTTTTTAAAAAAATAAAAAAAGAGACTTTTAAAATTAAAAGAAATCTCATTTTTTTTCTCTCAGTCTGTTGTTCCATTCTTTAACCCTTTTCATTTAGTTCCAAGTTTATATTTTAGTTTTAACCCTTTTCTTTCACTTTGCCTGTGTCACAAAAGGATAAAATTATGTTTATTTGATGTTATAGTTTTATGTAATATTTGCTCAAGCATACATGGACACACAACTATCTGTATAATTTTGAGCAAACATAAACTTTGAGGCTTTATATATTATATGACTGTTCCCTCCCATCCTATAGTGTCATATAACTTCTCCCACAACATACAATTTCTCCTTTGATCAACAGTCAAAATAGGTTTTTTTTAACCAGAAGTAATAAATTTCTTCCTAACTTGATATTTTTAAAAAATTCTGAATGACTGAAGGTGTTTTTTATTATTTTCTATGTTGTCTGTTATTTGAATTTGACTGAACCTTAGATGCACAAAAATTCTACTTAAATATTTTAAATAATTGATAGCAAATAAAATAAGAATAAAAACAAAAAAAAACAAATTTATTTTGTTCATATTTTTACAAACTCCAGATATTCTAGGTCACATCTTCTAGATAACAAATTTATCTTAATGCCTTTTTATATTTACTAATTGTTTATACAATTAATTTCAGGACTTATCCTGCAAATAAATGTGAAAACTTTAATTTACTTGAATTTTAGTGAAGTAGTAAATTCTGGGGCACAGGAAAAACAAATTCAAACTTGTATTTTTATACCAATTGTATTTGAAGGAAAAAACGTCTTGAGTATTTTGTTTATGTTTTGTCTTTTTATCGCTACCCACTAATTTTATAGTTACTCTAGCATTTCATTTCTTAGCTTTTAGTCATTTTCATCACTAATATAGTAAAACATTTGGGTTGTAAGGGAAGAAGTGATTAGGCACCAATTTGTACAGTTTAGATGTAAAATTTGTTTGAGCAAATTTTGGTATTGAAAATTGGTAAGTAAAGACTTTCATGTATCAAGAATTAATGCAATAATTTACTTACATTATATGGCTATTAACAATGAATTTGCTATAGAAATGTATTGAAAATCCTGAAGAAGGCATCTGGTGAGAAATGAATGCAATCCTTATTTATAGGGTAATGTAAAGGCATTGCAGATAACTTTCTTTTCTTTTTTTTTTCTTTTTTTTTGAAAGATGTTGCAAATCAAAAGGGGAAACATGATTGTCACTAGTGAGGAATTAAGGTGATCCTTACTGATGGGATTGTTTTATTTCTAATATAAATGCATTAATGATTTTACTATAGAAATGTATTGAAAATAAATCTTGAAGAAATTGATTGTCAGTGGGGAGGTATTAATACAATCATTACTGACAAAAAGATAATTCTATAATGAAAATGTATTTCAAATAATAGACATTTCAAATTAGGTGTTAGGGATTGTTAGGAATTAAAACAAATGTTACTGACAGAATAGCACTATTTTCTTTTTCTATAATAGAAATAGCAAAAACTGGTGTTATATCTATTTTTCAGTCATGCAAGCTAATCTTCATTTCTTCATAATGAAATGTTTTATAGTAAAAAGATTTATATTAAATTTATATCTCAATAGGGGTGGTCAAGCTGCTAATACAATGGTTTTATTTTGTTACCTTTTTAGAATTTTTTTTTTTTTTTCAATGGCTTAAAAAGCAGAAAATATAACTAGTTCAATTTCAAAATTATTTAAATATAGCCATCATTTTCTGATGGCATAAGTAAACTAGTATTTATAAATTATTTGTAAATTATTTTAGTATTGGAAAGCATTTCAAATATCAAAGGGAAGAAAAGGATTATCAATGTCAATAAATTTATGCAACTATTATTAACACAAAGCCCTCTATGTAGCAACTATGCTTGTTCATATCTATTGAATATATAACACTTTCTGTATTATTTACATGCAGAACATTTATCACAATATTTCAGTCATTGTGCCCTCGGGCCTTCAGGTGCTTGTTCATTTAGGTAATATTCAGAGAATTAACCCTATATTTAATTTACGGGTTAGATTGTTTTCATCTCACTGATCATATCTAGTTCTTATTTAGTACTGTTCAGTTATTGCTCGCCCCCATTTCTGAGTACACACTGCCTCACAGGGATTTCTCTCACAGTTACTATATTATTAACCACTAGGCTATTGTCATGTGGAACAATCATGAGTGGGGAACTTGGAGCCTTAAACTTAACCTGCCTGCTGATTAGTGCTGCTGTCCATGCTTTACTGCACTCACCAAAGCTTCTCTTTTTCTACTGTGGCTGCTGCTGTTCTTTCTCTTTTTCTTTAATACTTTCTGTATTCCTATATTTACACACAGCTATGTGATTCAACTGTCGCAAGTTATCGGACTACCCATGGTTTAATTAATAAATTGTGTTTTGTCTGATTTTATCAGTAAACTCCAACTCTTGACACAAAACACCAATTTGACGCAAAACTGATGGTCCATACATAAAGATCACTTTCACCAGACTGAGAAAAGAATGGTATAATATAGCTCTCTATTTCAGACCTATACTGACTATTGGCTAATACCTGCCCAGTTTGTTCATATGGAAATTTTTTCAGCACCACTTTGGCTGTTGTGCCCTCTAGAGTTCATCAGGTGTGTATGGATCCAGGTAACCTATAGGGAATTCTGAACAGAACCCTTTATTTAATCTACAGAAATAGATTGTTCTTGTTCTACTGCCCATGTCTATGGATATCTCATCTAGTTCTTATTTTTAGAGTTCTCTATATGATGATAAACTACATCTGGCATCAAGGTTTCTGATCAAGAGGTTGGAGGTTTTGAGGAGTGTGGAACCACCTCTTGATTGCTATTGTTCCCAGGTCCACTTTGATCCTTTTGTTAGGGTTCCAACTATCAGCAAATAGTGAACCAACGAGCAAAAATCAAAGCATTAGGAAAGTTTAAAAAACATTTTTTATATTAATAATAAGTTATAAATTTTTTGAAAAAAAAAGATTACCAACAATACATTTTTATAGTAAGCTTTCCAACAATACATTTTATCATCTACAAACTATATATCTAAAAAACATTTATCCTGAAAGTATAAAATTATATACAAAATATCCATAGTTGAAGTCATAAAATTGCATTAAAAATATTTAGATTTCAGCATTAAACAAAATCAACCAACAACTCTTATTTTAGTACTGATCAGTTGAAGATTTATAGTTATTGAAAATTAAGCTTAATAAAGTTTCTCTATTATGATTATGAAATTATCAGTAGGCCAAGTTGCTATTTATAAATGTAAATATATTGTTTCTAATGTAGAAGAATTACTTGTATTTTACTCATTTGTAAAGTTGCACCAATGAGTTTCTATAAATCCCACTAATTGTCTGACATAGATATAAGTTTGATCATAAGTACCATATTCCATGCACAAGGAATATTTTTTTGTGGTGGGGAACTAATAATATTGAACTAATAATTAATCCATATTTATTTATAAAGTCACTTTGTACAGAATGAATGGGTCATCTTTTGAGAGCTAAGTATTTATTTGATAAATGTTTTATTGCTAAAGTGTGTGTGTGTATATATATATATATATATATATATATATAATAAAATGGACAAAGTCCAACAATTATTTTAAGACCTTTTATTATAAAAGGAATGTATAAACATAAAAATGTCTTAAAATATATATATATATATATATATATATACTAAATAATACTTTTTTTTTTTTTTTAATACTTTAACATTTTGATTTCTAGTCAATTTAATCAATAATCTGTATTTAATTCTGGAGCATCAGGATTTTTTTTTTTTTTTTTTTTTTTTTTAAACATATTTTAACATTATTTTGATTTATAATCATATATATTTCATTTTGTGCTCATAAAAATGACTGAAAAATCAGTATCAACCTAATACTATATAAGTAATCATTTATATAACTTCCATTTAGTTAAATCCTTTTAACACCCTCCCAACCATGACTGGTTGAGGTTGGAACCCAAATTAAGAGAGAATGACCCATGAATATCAACATGTTCAAAGCATATATTTTTTCCTCTTCTTGTGGAGGACTCATAATTGTCTATTCACTGGTTACAACAAAATGGCTCTTGAAGTTCAGCATGAAAGATGTAGTAAAACATTTGATTGGCCCTGATACACAGTTTTGAGTGATGTGCTTGGTATGACATTGTGGCCCTTGGGAGTCTGTCCAGTCTTTCTGTTCAGTATTCACTGTTGGTATCAATCACATCGACCTAAGCCTTGCCTTATCCCATGTTGTGTTTGATTTAGATCATAAGGCTGGTGAGGGTCAGTTGTCAACAGGAATCATTGAACTAGTCCAGACCGGTCAAAGTAAAGTCGCAAGATGTAAAAAAAAAACATTTTATGATGTTTCTTATACAGAGCTGGTAATACAAGTTTGTTCTCCATGCAGGACTATAAGTTCTTTAGGCAGGCATATCTTGACATGCAAAGTCACTCGATCCTTCCCTCATTCAAATATTTCATGATACCTTGTTTGTTATGACTAAGTCTAGACAAGTTTTCTGGAACACAAATCAGTTGGAGACTTTCTTAATGGCAGAAAATCACATGGAACAGTTGTCGCTCAGTTAGTGTTCGCCACTTCTCCTGGTCCTGTCTATCTCTGACTGTGCAAGCACGCTGCTTTTTATGGGAGTGGGGGGGGGAATCTTCAGGGTTGGACAGATGTCCCTAATTCTCGGACTAATTAACCAAATTCTAACAAAGTTCCTTTGTTTAGAATTTTTCTGCAACATCCATAATTTTTCCCAATTAGGAAGATATCTCATTCTGTGGGTAGAGGGCACAGGCCTTACTCCTCCCAGTTTATTCCTGCCTTAAAGTCATGACTCCCACCAGCATTTACAATTGACAGAGACCTCTCTTTTCTGTCTACCTGAAACTATTCCTCTGAGCCTTCCTTCAGCTAATACTCTCTCAGTGCTATATAGTATGTTGGTGCAAAAATAATGTCGTTTTCTCACATGTGAGAAAACGACATTATTTTTGCACCAACCTAATACTTTGGTAGGTGGAGACAACTCCATCTCTCCTTTCCCGTACCTTCTTAGTGTTTCACTCATTGCGATTCATGGCCAGAAAGAACTCCCTCTTCCCACTCCACTTCCATCTTTGGAATAATCATCTTGATATCTAGTCTTTATTCATTTTCGTGACATTGTTTTTGTATTTCAGTTTTCCTGGAGTTTGTTTTACCTGTCATGACAGTTTAGTGAGCACAAATCCATTGTTCCTTTATCTACATTTTGATTGCATTTCCTCCATAACTGGAATACGCTTTCTCAGAATTAGACCAAGTTTGAAATTTACCATATGATCCTTCATTTCTCAGTATCACTGCTCCTGAGAAAATATATTCTTTTTTTTTTTTTTTTTTTTTTCAATCAAAACAATTTTGCCTCTTTTCTCTTACGACTGATTTTCTCATGGCCTGTGGACAATTTCCTAAGCCAGATTTCTTTTTAAACAATATCATTTGGTGATTCAGCTTTGTCAAATTCGTTCTTTTCTGTTGGCAAGTGATAAAAAAAAAAAAAAAAAGCAATGTTTTTCTTTTTTTTGTAGGAAAAGGAATAAGCTGTTCCAGCCACTCCTTTCTCCGAATTTACAAAATTTGGTCACATATTTTTCAGTATAGTTATTGATATAGCCACTGGCTCTTAAGGTGTCACATTTCTTTCAGTATAGCTATCGAGCTATCTCTTCAACCGTAAAGGTATCACATTGGAAATGTCAAAAGAAATGTGAAATATGCATTTAAAAAAAAATATCTATTTATACAAATGAAGAGTAACTTTTTCAGTAAAATAAAGTATTTCTCCTTAAACTTTTGAGGGGAATGATGTGTAGAGGATGATGTTTAAAAGAGTGAAAGGGAAGGATGTTAAAGGGATTAATTAATATTTTAATATATATGCTATTTTGGTTTAACTATTTAAGACTTTCTTTTCATTTTGTTAACAGCAGATCCAATTATTGAGAGGAATTTAAAACACATACCTGCTGACTGTGTCTTCATCCGCTGTAGTGTTGGAGATCGAGCTTTGTAAGTTAAAGATGAAGTTCTACTTTTTTTTTTTTTTTTTAAAAAAACAAACTTCTTAACATTGATGACTAATCCTTTTTTCTTGCTTTCCTTTACTATTTTGTCTAGGAGGTCTTGTAGCTTTCTTTTAATGTATCTACTATCAAAACAGCATTATTTACGTATCTTATATTCTTAAGATGATGTTCACTACCTCCAGAAGGATACCATAGAAGTAAGGTTGAGATAACCTTCCAAAATATATGTATACATATATACATAATTCTTAGAGTTTCTAGAAACCGGTCCATTTAAGCATGTTTTACCTAAACCTCAACTTAATTCAGATACAAATAATGATTGTTTTATACCATCCCCCAATTTAAAAACTGAATAATGTCAAACCCACTATCAAATACAGTGGAATATGAAGGGTAATTTAAATTTCAATGGCATTTTATCTGAACCTTTTGCAAGCTGTCATGGACCTGTTCTCTAAGGCATATTTGTCTTTTGGTCTTACTATAAGCTTAAAGAAAATAAAGGTCACATATACACCATCCCCCTCCCAGCATTATAGTGAACCAGATATCTTTGTTAATGGAAAGATTAGAAGTTGTTGATACTTTTGTTTATCTCAGCAGTGTTGTTTCAAGAGATGGCTCAATTGATGCTGAAATAAGGCGTCATATACAAAAAACAAGTAAAACTTTTGGAATGTTAGAATTTCACGTATGGTCAGATAGAGGTATTTCAGTAAAAACTAAGTTAATTGTGTATGAAACCTGCATTTTAACTACTCTACTACACTCCTCAGAGACATTGGACCACTTACACATCCAAACTTTGGAACGTTTTCACCTGAAGTGCTTTCAGAGGATTCTAGGTATTAAGTGGCAATCTTTTGTGCTGGACACAATTTTAGAAAGGACAAATATATTTATTATTGAAAAGATGCCAACATGTAACCAGATGTGCTTGGCTGGTCACATCATAAAGAATAGGGATGGAGGATGACTACTTCCCAAAAAAGTTGTTCTATGGTGAATTGACAAGCTGCAAATGTCCTCCACACAAACAAAAAAAGCACTTCAAAGTTGTCATTAAAAACAACCTGAAAAATCTTGTGATAAGTACAAACAATTGGGAGAAAAAGGCAGGTGATAGGTCTAACTGCTGGAAACTTGTTTATAAAATTTATAGTAAAAATAGCAGAAATACATTTTCATAGTAATAAAAATTACCAGTAATACATTTTTGTAACAAAAATAAAAAATACATTTATTACAATAAATACATTTTTTTTTATATTCATTCTACCGTTTCATATCTTCTGGAATTTTTAAAATACTATTTCCATCTTTTGATTTCAAAGGCACTAGAGATGAAGATTTGGGACCAAACACCTTTCTTATTAAGTGATATAATGATTTTGAGTCCTTCTGATCAAAAACTGTTTGAATTTGGCCAGAAAATTTAGACCACCATTCATTCTTCATTTGACAAAGATTATGTTGCAAAACAGATTTTGCATTTTTAAAAGATTGCAACAGGGATGACTTATCTTTGTCAGATGCACTAAGATATTTTTGGTGAGTTTCATCACCTTTTTAGCAGTTCATTAATTGCTGCATCACCGTCATCAAATCAGTCTTGATATTTGTGTTTCTTCGATCCTAATATTTGGCCACTGGTATTATAAAATGTTTCTTTAAATTGATACTATGTACCATCAAATACAGAATTCACAAAAGCAGTCTGTAATTCTTCATACAAATTTGGATCACATACCTTAGAAACATTTATACGTTTTGGTACAGATACCCCATTCTCTCTCATTTTCCATAGAATGCATAATTTTAATTTTCTTCTAACCATCATATGATCACTACCACGCTCAGCAAAAATATGGCCATGTTTTGAGCGAGGATAAGTGACTTTATGAGCCAATTTGTGCTGAAAAAAAGTATTGCAAGTTCAAATTCAGTACATAACTGAAGAAGATGATGACCATAGCTGTTCATTTTACAAAGTCCATATTTGCCAATAGCATCCCAGGTGTTACTATCTTTACCTACCCTAGCATTAAAATCACCGAGTATGACAATCTTATTGGCCCCTCGGAATTTTTGTCAATACATTTCTGAGATCTTTGTAGAAAGCCAACACAGTTTCTTCAGTATTTGTTAGAATGGGTGCATAGATGGAGATGACGGTCATAAAATGCTTATGAGGCAAAGGAAGCCTCAACACTATGATACGGTCACTAATGCCTTGAGGCTACTCCAGGTACTTTGTCAAATCAGATCTGATAGCAAATGCAACACCTGCCTCATGCTTTATACCCACAGCTTTTCCTTTCCAGAAGAATGTGTATCCAGCACCTTTTTCAATCAGATGGTCTTCCTCACTTAAGTGGGCTTCAGAAAGAGCAGCAATATCAATTTGATAATGAGCTCTTTAGCAACAAGAGCAATGCGCCTTTCAGGACGATTTAAATTTTGACAATCAAGAAGTGTTTATTTTACAGTTTTTTGAAAAATATTTTCAAGAGTGTAAACTTTTTGTATTTGCCCTCCATGAATGAATAACCGCCAGCTGCAGGAAACTGACCAGTAAAAAGAATGAACAGATAATTTTTAGGTCACCCTTTTCTAGACCCTCTCTTTGAAAGGGATGAGCAGTGCACTCCATAAAAAGGGCTGCTCAGTCACCCAATAATCCACCGAGACAAGCAAGTTGCTGTCCAGTCAACAAGTGATGATGTTATAAGTCTTAAGCTGCCCATGTGCAGACATGTGACTGTGGACTTAGTTTGTTAGACCTGTCCACGTTGCCACATCCTCCATCACAGAAGAAGAGATATCTGCACATGATTTGCTGTTGATTCTACGTCCTTGTGCTGCAGACATAGAACCCTCTCCTCCTCTACCAACAAATATTCAATGACAAGTTGATGGCAAGATGATTGAACAATGGTAGAGGCTGCAGGTTTTATATCAAAGTGTCCTTCTCTTAAAGTGATAGTGCAACTGCACCTAAGGGGCCTCTAATTCACAGTGTGCTTACTACATGACTGGGCACCATTCCAGGCATTTCTTTGTCACTGTGCATCATGCAAGTTATTTGACCCTTAGATGGGACCCTGACAGGTACTACCACTCCAGGCCAGAGTAGAGCTAGGAGTAATGGCATTTAAGGGTTAACTCCAAATTCCCCAAGACTCCAAATAGTAAATTTAGAGTCACAGTACTGGTTGCAGTTTATATGTCATCCCCAGATCAAACGTGTGTATAGGTATATATATATATATATATATAGCGCATTGAGTGCAGGTGTTAATGAAATAGTTCTTGATATAATGTAACAGAACTATTAAGTATATATATATTAATAAATACACATATTATCGTGTATTGGTAAGGGATTATATATATATATATATATATATAATCTTTTCTAATGTATGTTTTTTTTATATCTCAAGCAAAGGGGATTTTTTTTAACTTGAGCAAACTAAACAAAAGATCCTCTTTTTTTTCAGAAATATAGCAACCTGGCTATAAATATTTTTCATCTTATTTCATTAGCCTTCATCTCCTGTATCGTGCACTCATCACATGATGATTTACATTAAATTCAGGCGTCAACTGACATATTCATGGAGGCTGGATTTTCATGATCAAAATGTTTTTTTTTTTTTTTTTTTTTTTTTTTTTTTCCCAAATTATGGGCGTAGCCATTTAAAGGTAATCCAATTAATACCTAAACACATACAAAGGAAAAGTACATTTAAGTATACAGAAATGACAGAAGGTAAACTGATGAGCTGTTTTATACTTTATTCTCATTGAATTTCTTCATTTTAGTAATTAACAGGTGTTACTTTTTGCCACAGGTGGGTCATTTTGAAATATAAGAACAAAACAGTTAAACAAAATTTTTGTTTTAATTTTTTAGATGAGAAACTGTCATTAATAATAATGATATAATTTCTCATACTAAATTCATAATTGGACTAATATCCTCATCTTTTTTGGTATGGCCACAATGTCTCAGCTTTCTAGCCTTCAAGTAGCTGCTGTAGTTGGCCTAGTGGATAAAAGCATTAGTTAAGTAAACCTACAAGGTGTTATTGTACCATTTAACAGGTGTGCTTGTGCAGCTGATTCTTCTTTTCATACCCAGCCTATTGGTAGACTGACCCAGCCTAGCGAGTCGGTCTACCAATAGGCTTTCTGCTATCTACTTATGGGTAGTTATTAAGTGAGCTGTTGCAAATTTGTGTTAGAATGACTCTGCAATCTTTACAATGGTTTGCAAATTTTTTGCTTGGTATAAAAGTTTCAAAGCTGGTTAAGTATTTGTTTAGAGTGACTAATTGCCAGTAGAAAACTAGGAAATGTGAGAGAAAAAAATGTGCTCCTTCATGTTTGGCTATCACCAAACAATTCATCAGTTCTCTCATGTGATTGGAATCCATTAGTCTATCATGTGATAATAATGGCAAAGCTGAACATATTTTTTTTTTAATCATTTCACTCTCCAAGGCAATAAACCACCAAGATGCAAAAGGTTAGTGAGTGTGAAAGAATATAAGAAAAAGAAAAACATTATTACGGAGAGAGAAAATAAAACAACTGGAATTAAGCTGATTGACATTGCATTGAAATTTTAGAAAATCAAAGTTGACTGGAAAGCAAGAAACTGGAAGAGAGTTCCACAAGTGAGGATTGTATAAGAAGAATCTGTTAGCATAGGACATGGTCATATCTAGCAATTCCAATTGTAAAATGATGAGACCTAGCTGCCAATCTAGCACTGCACTTAAATCTGTAAAGTCTAGGTACCAAAGAGGAAAGCTTATTGAAACAATTACCATGAAAATGTTTATAGAAAAAAAACACTAAGAAGCTACATTATAACAATGAGAAAGTGACTGAAGCCAAGATGCCAGGTCAGAATTGATGACATTGCAGAACATGCATTGCATAACTACTTGCCTGTCATCATGGATTCAATCCCTGGCTTGAATAGTGCAAAAAAAAAAGTCATATACTCTGGTTCAGTGGAGAGGGCGAATTAAGTGATAGACGATATTCTTTAGTATGGAGAGTGAAATGAGAACAATCTCTTTCCATAGATTGAATAAAGGGTTTGATTTGAAGATTCAGCAGCCTAAATGTTTATAACAACCAAGATGAGGAGATTAGTCTGGACAAATTGGCAAAGCGGAAGATGAATATTTTACTCAAGAACCAAGATTGGTTGACCAAAATCTTTGTTTCAATTTCTGTTCTTGAATGGCATTAAAATATTCAGATTACTTTCGTATTGTGACATTTGGTGGTGTTATATCAGTGTTGTTTTTAAAAATATTGTCTATGTTGGTGTTTTTTTCTTTTTTGTTTGGTGATTCTAACATTGAATCAGGGAGAAAATAAGCAACATTTTTTTCAGCATAAAATGCTTTCTGATTTTAATAAAGGTAAAAATGCGAGTTTAATGCAAAGATTTATGCTGTTTATCAAAAAGCCTCTATGATGAAGGGTCAAACACGTCCGGAGAGTTCTTGCTGAATATTGTCCTTTTTATTGCCTTGTCATGATCAATTTCAAAAAATGGAATGCTTTCCTTTAAGTAGCAAACTAAAATACAGTCCAATAGGCTACTTTTATTTATGTCGGCAATTTAGGATATTTTATTATCAAAATGTAAAAAAGGCATTTTGAAATTCTTTCAGATTCTGTTAGTCTCTCTAAATTCTTATTGATTGTGAATCTGACTAGAATTCAACTTCATGAGACTGGGATGTTTTATTCCCAAATGATTTTTTTTTTATCTATATTGAAAAAATGTATAGCCCCTGTCTGCTCCCTGTTCTCATGAAGTAGCCATTTTTGACGTGATGTAATGTTAGTAAAATCTGTTTATTCTTATAGAAATTTCAAGTATTCAAAATTAGATTACATTTCTATTAAAAATAAAGTTGTAATTTTTATAAAAATTACAGGAAAAATTTAACTAATTTTTTTTTTTTTAATAATGACTTATTTTTAAAAGATGCTGTTAAAACAAGATAAATGCAAATCTAATACACCATTATTAGTAACATACTAAATACTGAATATCTACAAACAGATCATATTAAGTCCTAGCAGCCATTCCTTCTGTTTGCAAAGGGAAGGATGTCTTGAGGACAATGGAACACAGAATGTGATTTGCATTACATGGAGAACACATTCTCGTGTTACATCTCTGCACACTGATGATTTTTAATCCAGTGCTTTACAATTGCAAACCCAGATGACACAACAGACTTATATAATTTGGTTTGGTATTTACTTATTTTTAAAAAATTTAAAAAATATTTTTTAGCTTTTTAAAATTTATTTCCTAAATATTTTAATAGTATTTCCATTACACTACTAACAACAATAAATGTTGACGAAGTTTAAAAAAATATTTTCAATTCAGGATGTTTCATGGATGATGGGGTGGAGTTTGGAAAATTAGATTAAGATTTGCTACTGTTTAGTAATTTTCCAGTGACTTTTCACTTTTTTGAATATCAAAACTAAGACCAGAAGATATCTGCGGGAATATTTTAAAGATAAAAGCTGCTCATGTAATCTGAGGTAAAATTTATTAAACAAATATATCAAAACTTTCCACCTGGTCTCATATCTACTTACATAACAAATTCTGGTGGTAGACATGAAAGAATAATCTGTTATCACTGTCTTTAAACCCAATATATGCAGGCAGGGTTTTTTGTTCTTATTGTTGTCTACTCACTTTACAGTCACTCCTAATTTAGATCCAGTCATTTTGAGAATAAACAAATTATTTCTGAGGAGGAGAGAAAAATATTTGATGAAGACAGAATTTTTTTATATTTCTTTACCTAAAATTTCAGCAAGTTTTTACTGTATAAATACAATGTCTATCACCTAACTTTTCACCATCCAGACACATTTACATGTTAAAAATAGTCCTATTCTCTCAGTTTTATTACATGGTTCACACTTCTCCCTGGTCTTTTGAACAGTAGAAGTTTATCCTTTGTTTCCTGTTTAGGATTGGGATTCCAGCTCCTTCTAAATTCTTTTCATTCTCTTTCACTCCTAGTACCCCCTTGCAACTTAGTGGCATTGTCAACTTGCTTGGGGGAATTGATTTTTAAAAAAAAAAAGTTGAAATATAAAAATGATTTTTAAAATAGATGGAAATGACTGTAATTTATAGGATGTTATTTTTAAATTTTTATTTAATTTTATTTATTTTTCTAGCTGGAAAGATCAGAACAATGTCTTCCGAAAAGATCCAAAACTTAGATTGACATCTGTACCAACATTGTTAAAATATGGACAGGTAAGTCTTAGTTTATTTATAGTTTATTTCTTAAGAAATTTTTCTTACTAAAACTTTATTGCAGATTTATTATTACAGAATGTTTTCTGGTGAATTATCGGATTTTCTCTCATGAATTTGAACATGGTGTAAAGTTATTAAGATAATCCGTTTTCAGGAATGCCTGGGGCTAAAATGATCTAATCTTGTGAAGATTAAGACAGGGTTCCTAATGATATAATAATGTCCTGGGAAGATTAAGATGGGCTCATAATTAATGTTATCTCCAGTAAAACATTAATTTGGGGCAACTGGTTAGGTTTTTTTAGGATGGTGTCAGGATGATACAAAATTTTTAATTAATATTCTTGATATAGAAAATGAATGCCTAGAATACAATTCTTAAAGTATGATTTCCTTTTGAGCTTCAAAATTAAGAACATTTCAGTGTAAAATTATTCATGGAGATTTATCCGGAATGTTTAAATTAAAATAAAGTTTTTGTTTTTAATAAAAATTACAATAAAATTTAACTAATTTGATTTTTTTTTTTTTTTTTTTTTTTTTTTTTTTTTTATAAATTTATTTTATTAACCTTTTTAATTGTGTTTTTTGTTTTTATCATGCTATCAATAGCAATAAATGATAACCTTAAAAAAATATTTTGATTTCAGGATGGTTTAAAATTTTGGGGTACCATTTTAAGATGCTGGTGATATAAGTTGGTTTGGAGCCAGTTCTGGATTAAGATTTGCTTCTGTTCAGTAATTTTTTGCTAGTGGATATTTACCAGTTTTCACCTTTCATTCTTGTTTTGTTTTTTTATGTAATAGTCATAATTATTAAGGCAGTTGGTAAATTTGTAGTTCAGATGACCTTTCTTAAATGACATCGAAAGTAAGTTTGTATTATCAGACATCACTCATTCTCATTGAACTTTATAGTTACTAAGATAGGTCTGCATTCTGTTAATTGACAAAACATTACTGACATAACTTCTAGAAAATGTCATATCCATTCAGGATATAGACGATCATGTTTCTCCATAACTTCTTAACCTTTGTAGCTCTTAATGTTTGTTTCCTTACTATTGCTCTTCGTCTTTGTTATTGCATACATTTACTGTTTCTCTCGCTTCTTACCTTTGATGAGTCCTGTGAGTGTCAAATTCTCCAAGCCTTTCATCATTATGTGTCACAGAAATTTCAATTGTCTCTTTCTGAATTTAAATATAAGCATCCTTTTTACTTCATTTTCTTTTAAAACTTCCTTATTGATCTGCCCATGGTATCCTCAGCATCTTTCTGTAGAACCACATCTCTGCAGTTTCAAATCTCCCCCCCTCCTTCTGAGGAAATTGTTGCATTCACTACCATATAGGAGGATTGATATTAAATAGCAGTTCAATGCTTTTTTTCTTTGTTTCTAACATTTTTCTGTTTCTTAATACTTTGGCTAAACAAACTATTAAGAAACTTTCACTAGTCCAATGCACTTTTGGGTTTCCATGTCATGTTTTCTGTCATCTGTTAAAACACTTTCCAGATAATTTAATCTTGGCCTGTCAGAAAATTGTTACTGAAATTAAGAAATTCTTGAGAAATGTTTTGGTAATATCTGACATTTTTGTATCTTATACAGGCAGATTTCTTTATACATGGTACGACATTAGTGGAAATAGTGTCTTCATCTAGCTAATGTTGGACTATTATGTGGGCGGTATTACTGCCACATTCTGTATCTTCTAAATTTCACCAATGTCTCATTTTTTTCCTCATCTCTCTATCATCCCTTTGATGTTTTTCTATTTTCTATCATCCCTTTGATGTTTTTCTATCATCCCTTTGATGTTTTTCTATCATCCCTTTGATGTTTTTCTATCATCCCTTTGATGTTTTTCTATCATCCCTTTGATGTTTTTCTATCATCCCTTTGATGTTTTTCTATCATCCCTTTGATAATTTATCTCCTCTCTGTCTCATCCCTTTGATGTTTTTCTATCATCCCTTTGATAATTTATCTCCTCTCTGTCTCATCTCTTTGATGTTTTTTCTCTTCTCTCGCTCTATCATGCTTTTGATATTTTTTTCTCTTCTATGTCTCTCTCTCTCATTCCTTTTATGTTTTATCTCTTCTCTCGCTCTTTTATCCCTTCGATGTTTTATGTCGTCTCTCTCGTCCCTTTGATGTTTTATGTCTTTTATCACACAATAGGCCTAACGGGTGGTAATTTGGGCTAAAATGGCTATCAATAAAATATACAAAGTTATATTTTATAGAAATTAGATAAAATTTCTGAATCCTTGCAAAGAAAATCAATATCTTGTTTAGAACTAATGGCAATTTCAATGTTGTGAATTTACGAAAAATTAGATGATACGCCATTTTTCGTATAATTTAATGATAAATCTGTATTTTTGGGAAATGGCCAGTAAAATGCAATTTTTACTCAAATCCTTGTACCTAAACCCTAATTTCTGTGTCATATATGTCACATAGATATACAAAATTTTATTTGAACACATTTTACACCCTCACTCACCCATGCTGGACCCTAAGAGGTTAAAGATGACAATATTTTAGTGAAAATTCAGCTGCAAATTTCACTTCTTCCTCAAATTACATCAGCAAGGCATGGGTAAAGTATATTTTCTGATTCCTGAACATATTTCCTATATGAATCAACAATTGAGATAAAGTGCCAACAAATCCAAAACTGGAACAAAGTTGACAGAATCAAAAGGGAAACAAAACCAGTTCAGGTCTGATTTCAAAATTTTCAGAATTTTAAACATTCTCCCATTTTGGATCAATGATCTTTTCAAGGTAGTGAAGACTTCCATTATTTGATTATATCTATCATATAGACAAAAACCCTTATTTGAACACATTTCAGCCCCTTGCTGACTCATGGACCCTAGAAGAACCATCTGGAGGTCAAAAAATGACAATATTATAGTGAAAATATGACTGAACATTGCACTTATCAAATCAGAACATATATTACCAAATTGCTATGCAAGGAAAAAATCCTCGAGTCCATCTATCTTAAAGTAATAAACATCATGAGTTCAAACTATGTCATCTGTTGCTTTGCAAATTGTACACAATTTTGTCCCGATGTATTTTGATGAGACATAAATAAAATAAGGGTCAGATCTTTCCAACAATCTATGGTAAACATCATTATGATTATTGTTGTCACATTTCCTACTGAGATGTTCCAGATAGCTACAAATATCCTTATTGTTTGCCTCTAAGACTTCCTCAGAATATGATCCCATGAATGTGTGTTTCAGCAAAGCCCATGGCAAGTTGTTGGCGATGTTAAGCATTGTTTCCTTGCAGTGCTGATGAAATTTAATAATGTCGATCTTTCTGTTTCATGAAACTATCCCGAGAATAATGCTCAACTGTTTGTGCAGTTTTAACATTAATTCTTTGTGTTTTTTGTTGTGCTTCTTACTGAGCAGTTTGTGATAACGGTAATCAACACATTAGAATAGAATCAACGACCTTGTTTCCCATCACAGTTGATGTACCACCTTTACCTCCTTTGGATTTACCATATTGATTGCATAAACCAGACTTCCCAACTCATTTCTTGTGGTTTGCATGAGAACAATACAACATTTTCAAATGCCACATTGTTCCATTTATGTAGGAGTGGGTGATAGTTATGCAATGCTGGTCAGAATCGGAAAGTGGTTGTAGAGTGCCACCGACTCTGCTTCCAAAGTCTCCTAGTTTAATACGAATGTTTCCATTGACATTGAGGACTTCATTGAATATTTTCGATGTATCTGAAGCCAACCTGTCGATCTTGAAACCATCTTGTATTTTGTTTGGGTCTATCCAATCTTTGACCTTGACTCACACTGTATGCAATCCACACCTCCTAAGCCAGAAATCAATTGTCTTTCATAGAGTCTTTGATTACACATGGCACACTAAAATTGTCATCACCAGCATGAATTGATAAACCATATTTAAATCATTCCAAGCATGGTCAATTAAATGAAATGACTCAAATAACTTCTTTTTGGAGAATTTGATCACTCTATCACCATCACTTGTATTCATTTTGCCTGTGAACAGAAAAATGAAATAATATTAGGTTGGTGCAAAAATAATATCATTTTTTGACGTTAAAAAATACGTCAAAAAACGATATTATTTTTGCACCAACCTAATAAAACACACACTTCAACAACAATCTAACCCAAGAAGTTTGCTCCTCAGCACAACACATCATCACTAATTATGAATGATTTTCATATTTCAGGATCAAAATCGCCAAATATAGAATGAGGCCTCGGGCTCCCAATACAATAAATTTTTCAATTATCTTTATTTCATCTAATTTGACTTACTCATACTTATCTAAAAAAACCTTGGATGGCCTTTCTCATTGTCAACAAAACTGAAATTAAAGCAATTTTCGTGTTTTGGGGCCATAATGCCCAAAGACTGAAATCTGGCCCCAGACCCCAAAAATATGAAAAAAATATTATTTTTTGTATGAAAAAATTCAATTTTGTTAATATCAATGATATTGTGTTGTCCATACCTTTCTAGAAAGTCTTTGATGGCCTTTCTATCTTCACCAAACAGAAAGTAGAACAATTTTCATGTTTTGGGACTGTTATGCAGTCCCAGACTCTCCAAAACATGAAAAATTCAACTTTCTTGATTTCACTGAATTTGTGTTGCCCATACACTTCTAACGAGCCCTCATACAACATCATGCCATGAATATATTGCCATTCTGGGTCCACTGTATATCATCACTTTGATGTTTTTTTTCTCTCTCTCTACCATCCCTTTGATAGTTTTTCTCTGTTTATAACCCCAATTTTCTAAAAATATTAACTAATTTGATTCTGTATTTGTTCATTTTTTAAAACTTTAATATTTTAACTTTTTTGTCCTTTTTTTAAATTTATTTTCTTAACATCTTAATGTTTTTTTTTTTTTTTTTTATGTTACTAAGAATGATAAATGATAATCTTAAAAATTACTTGAATTTTTCAGCCACAACAACTGAAGGAAGAACAATGTGCTAAAGATGACTTGGTGCAAATGTTGTTCACTGAAGACTGAAGTGTGTCCCTGAAGTTTCTAGTCTCATTCACTTCGTTTATATTTCAAAATCTATGTTTTTTCAATGCTAATATAAAGCAATAAAAATAATATAAAATTTCCAATTTTATTTTTTTCATTTATTTTGCAGCAATTTATCATTTCTATTTTGATCAGAATAAAAGTAACTTTTTTTTTTCTCAAATTCTACTTCACTCAATTACCTGAATTGAAGATAAACGAGAAAAACATTGAAAAGTTAGATGATCCCATTCTCAAATCCCAAATCTGATAATTACCCTGATCAAAGGATTTTTCAGCAAGTTCAAGTGCATATCTGTTCCATTTCACATGAATGTCACTTGTATTATATATACGTCCTATTTTACATGAATGTCACTTTTAAACACAAACCGTATCATTTTTTTTTTCTTCATTATCCTCTTATAAGCAACAACTGTGTGATTCAATAAGCAGTGATTGGTGGCCTAGTGCCAATTTTCTGATTTAGGATTATGTTGGTCTCTCTGTCAAGGTTAATTACATTTCATCATTTCTTGGGGATTAACTGCTTTCAATGCAAAATGTAATCCCAACCTGGTTTAATTCAGATGCATTTTGGCTGAGAATTTGTTACATAATGTACTTATTAGCCTCTTTCAGTGGAATGGTGACCAAGATATACAAACTGTATTGTTTACCCTGTGTTTTTATTTTTCTCTTTAATCATCCATCTTTTTGGGGCCTGCACCAATTCCTCGATGACCAGTTTCTCTCCACCCTTAAAGGATCACAAAGCAGTAAACCAAAAATAATAAAAACGGTCATATTTATTAACCCCTTCCCAGCATACACGTGTATGTACAATTTTACTGAAAATGCCTTTTTCAGACATGGACAAATAAACATATCCAAAAAGTTATGTTCAAAACCAGCTACAGATGTGTTTATACACCGATCTTAACCCTTTTTATATCATATGAGCTTGAAATGAGTCCAATTTTCGATTCTTATGTCTGGTAGAGGTGTTAGCCACCACTCGGATACTTGAATGTGCCACAGTTTCATAGTTACTATATTAAAAGCAAATAAAATATTCATCTGAAAATGTTTTTCCCAAAATAATTGGCAGGGAAGAGGTTAAAATAGAAATTTACTAAATATATCTTGTATATTGTACAAGGTCACAAGTATGGAGTACCGAGTGAGATGAAATTGATCTAGTATGACAAGTTTGCTAACCATTAAACTTTGTCAAAGTGCCCTACATATTTATTAAAATGAAAGGAAAAGCAATAGGAAGAACAGATACAATGGTGAGTGTATTTTTTTTTTTTTTCTCCCTGACCATTTTCCTTTCTTCTGTTTTTATAGTGTAGGTACTCCGTTAGAACTCTAATTCTTTAAATCAAACGGAAGATTTTTTCTGACCAATCAGAAAAAGGTTCACACCATTTCCCTAGTAGCCATTCTGAGCTCACTCCCTATAAAGTCGATGCTAATTCCATCTATGAAGGCAGATCTGGCCTGGCTGGCATTAACAACAGACCCCACATCAGTCAGTCTTAACCAGGCCATCAGCAGCGACATCAAGGCACTTTCATCAGCAGTGATGCCTTTTGGCCATGGATAAAACAAGCAGCAGCAGGCACTAATTCTCAACTACTACAAAACAATAAGTTGTGTTGATTTTTATCCACATGTCTATCTCAACTATTACTTGTGTTATACCCTGAATGAACTTTGTCTCCTAAGACTGATATACAATACTAATTCTTACTTGTAACACAACCCGTCCCCTGAATCAAAACACTCTGACAACAGGCCTGTTCTGGCTCATTACAATTCATAACAAAATACATTACGTGTGTAAGAAGAATTTTAGCTTCTAACTAAAATCTGTCCGAAATACAGATATTTTCATTGAAAATTTGACGCTTGAGTTTAAAAAAAAAACAAACCTTGCTATGAAACATAACACTTAATTTTATGGTCAATTTTTTCCAGTTTAAATTATGCACATTTATTAGGTTGGTGCAAAAATAATGACGTAATAATGTCATTTTTTGACGTATTTTTTAATGTCAAAAAACGACATTATTACGTCATTATTTTTGCACCAACCTAATAATTATTCCATATAAGCAAGTTAGTGTAATTCTCATTCAAAATTTCTAGTGTATGTGTTAGGGTATATGTCTCTTTCTCTCTCTGTCACATTCCCTGTTTATCATTTTGTAGAGTCATGATATGACTTTTTCTGCTGGTTGGTGTTTGGTCAAATGCTACTGCTGGCCATTAAGTTGGTCACTCTGGTCTAAACTGTTGCTCTACCCACATTGTGTTGATTGATCACAGAACTGGCAAAGATCAGATTGTTGTCAGCAATTGCAGTGTTGGTTCAGTCCTGGCAAAACTGTGTCACAAAGGAAATTAAATAAAATGTTCTCACAGATGAGTCAAGAAAAGACAGGAATTTCTTCAGGGTCTGTTTCTATGTAGTTTGATATCAATTCTTTGTACAATATTATAAGTTCTTGGTAGAGAAATATTAACCCTTCCCACTGAAGTCTGTTGTGACACTTAGCTAATTCTAAAACAAGGCTTGATTTGGAGGTTCTCTCTGGCAGTAAGTCACGTGGGATTTGGCAGAGTGGTCATCCCTCGTCTGTTGTCTGGAAATACTGCTGTCTTGGTCATCTCAGTATTCTGCTTATATTGACTTTCACCCAAAACTGGCATGGGAGTTGATGTGGATATTAGGTTGTGGTCATTAATTAAAATTATCATTTTAATTTTGTGTCTGTAAAATCTCTCAGCCTTGATTTGCTCAAAAATCAGAAATTTATCAGCTGCTTCCACTGGTCAGTCGCCCCCTGCCCTAATCCCCCCAGGGTCATTGTAATTCAAGCAGCTGGGTCATGGGTCTTTACGCAAAGAAACTTTATTACCTTGATTTGGTTACAGAGATCACCAAATTTTATCTCTCTGATGTGTATTTGCATAACCAAAACTTTAAGCTGGCTCATTAATAAAAAAAATAGAAATAAACTACATCCAATTTCAAAATTTAATTACATAATCCCAACTCGACATAAGTAAATTTTATTTGGAACTAGTATGGAGTGGTCCTCCATTTGCTAGTTTCAGTGCTTGTATTCGATTTTTCATGGATTTGATCAAGTTATCAACAATTGTCTGATCCATATTTTGCCAGTCCTTTGGCAATGTTTTTTAAGGATTGCCACTGACGTGATTTTGGTGGCATGCTCTCAAAGTTTTCAGTCAAGGTGCTCCCAAATGTGCTCTATTGGATTCATGTTATGACTTGGGGCTACCCATAGTAGTGACTTGATTCCTTGAGATTCCCTCCAGGCCTTTGCTACTTTACTCGTATGATATGGTGCTCTATTTTGAAAAAGGTAGACATTCTTGTCAATCTGATTGGTTTCAAATAGTGGGAGTAGTCCTTTCTCTGATATTTGACAGTATTTTGGACCATTCAACTGCACGTCAACAACAATCAGCTCAGATTTCCCTCCAAGCCAGACAGCACCCCACACCAGTTCTTCAATCCCTCCATGTTTCCCAGTTGCCTGTAAACATTCAGTATTCCAAATTTCATTCTGATTTCTCTAAGCATAAACCTGTCTCAAATTCGAATACTGGCAAAATTTACTTTCATCTGACCAAATTACAGACTGCCAAAATTTATAATCTTTACTCTCAAATTCTCTTTCCCAGTCCATACACCTGTTCCTGTTAGCCTCTGAAATCAAGGGTTTCTTACTTGCAACACTTCTTTGATAGCCTAGCTCTATCAGAGACTTTCTCGCCTCATATAGCGACATTTCCATGCAGTTGGTGACATATTTGACGCTCTGACGACGGTTTCTGATAACTTCCCTCTTCAGCGCCTTTTTTGTTCACTCAGACACAATGCTTGGTCTTCCTGAATGTTATTCCACATGACGACCATTTTCATTAAATTTCTTGACAATATTAACCATTTGATGATTAACTTGGAAAAACCTATCAATTTCTCTATTTGACTTGCCAGACTGATGACATCCTATAATTGTTCTTGTTGAAATTCACCAATTTCCTTACTTCCACAAACTTTCATTGCAAAATATAAGTCGACTATCATTCATAGATGAAAGTAGCTTGATACTAACACTGTATTATCTGAAAAAAGAGAAGAGACATTATTACACAAGCCAAAATTGCTGTAATCAAAAAAAACTTATCGTAGCCCTCTGTATTTTGCCATTTGGCTTTTGTGGTAATATCTTGCAACAGAATCATTTTTCTTTGAAGTACCACTTCCCTAAAATGAAATAAGCTTTAGAAATGTTGATAAAAAGAAATCTCTTTTCCTTCTCTCAGTCTGTCCATCATTCTAGTCTTTAACTTTTCTCATCTTACTCCGAGTTAAGTTTTTAATTTAATCCTTTCTTTTCTTTTGCTAATGTTAGAGTGACATCAGACAGTTTGTCAGTTATTTATTCCCTATGTCTTATATGGCTGAATCACAACACCTCTTTCTCTCTCTCTCTCACACATACATACACAAACACACACATTATTAGAACTTATTTTTTACTCAAGCATATTTTATCAGTTTGAATTTTATATTTTTTTAAAACCCATTTAACATTATAATGAACAGAAAAATGAATTCAAAATCAAGATTTAAAGCTGTTAAGATGAAACAAAAAGGTGTTCTTTGAAAAACAAAATTGTTTGAGATTTCTAAAGATTATTTTTGATATTTCAGCTAGAAATCTATTCCCTCAAGTCATGCTATTAGAAATATTTCCATTTGGCCTCAACGGGCTGGAATTTCTGGGCCCTGTAATCACTTTCCTCAATTTCTTGCCATGTTATTTTTTTTTCTTTGTGTAACATTCTTATTAACACTTTCAGCAGAATTTATGGAAGACATTTTAAAGCAAGAAATTAAAACAGAACTGGAAACAATTTTATTCTTTATGGTTTTTGCCATGGATTTTGGTTCAATTGAAATGAAGGACAAATGACGTGTTCTTAGAGATTTTTGTTGACTTAAAACATACACTTGGCAGTTGGACTAATCAGCCTAGCCTTGGAGTCACCACTTATACATACTGTGCCTAGAGTTCTGGGAGTAAAAAAAAAAAAAAAAAAAATACAGTCCTTGATTTAAAAGAATGGAACTAAGACACACACACACACACATACATATATATATATATATATAAATATGATGCTACTCAGTTTGATGAATGAGGCAATCATCAGGCATTTATTTATATGGTTATATATATTTTATTTATATGATAACCAAAATAATTTCTTGCCATTTTTGATTTATTAGGAAAAATGGTATATAGCAAATTTGACTGTACGTGCTCAAAGTAATTCCTGTTGGCATCCAAAAACTTTTGCCAGCATGCCTTCCCCTGCACAATGGTGGTAAAAATCAGTTGTCTTGGAGGCAAAGAAGTCTGTGAGTACTTGCCGCAAGTCTGACTCCTTCCCATGAAGGTGGTTGTCCAGGGAATAGAAGAGGTGGTAATCTGTTGGCACAAGGTACAGGGAGTAGGGTAGATGGCACAGTGTCTCCTAGCCAAATCACTTTATAGTATGCTTTGTGACCTGCACAATATGAGACTTGGCATTGTTAACCAATGCTGGCTCCTCCTGCTTCATTGCCTATTGTATGCATTCCAACTGCTGCAAGTACATGCCCACAGTGATACAGATTATGATCTTGTTTTAGGTGTAGAGGTGGTCTTGTAATGTGAGGCACAGGGTTCTATGGTGACAACCAATGTCAGGCATGCTTAGGAGTCATACAGGACCCACTTTTTATCACTGATGAGCACTTGATCAAATATGGGTATATTGCAGAGCCAAGAAAACAGAGAAAAACAGGCTGTCACTTGTTGCTTATTGGCTTCCTACAGTGTGTGGGCTACCCGCTTGCTCAACTTGTATGCTTTCCCTCTGCAGTGCAGTTGAAGTTTGGCTGTTTCCTCAGAAATCAGGAAGCATTTGGCAAGCTCTCTACAGGTGTGGCTGCTGTCCTCTATGGCTACCTTCAGAACCTTATCATTCAGGACTTGTGGCAGGCCACTACAGGGTTTATCACAAAGGGGCAGATCTCTCAGTCCAAACTTCTGGAACTGATGCCTGGTGGTGCATTCACTCACAGCATTATCCTCAAAGGCTTGATGTATTCAGTGACTTTGTGTAGTTAAGCACAAGACCAACATAAATTTGGATTTTCCAATGGATCTTAATGATTGAATAAACTCATGCCGAGTTCTACAATGGTAAAATATCTGTAGAAATTTCTTTATCACATTTTTGAGCCTAACAACCGTAACAAAATATTGCAGTAACAATCATAAATATGAAATTGACAACTTTTTCGATTTCACTCAAACAGATATTAAACACTTTCAATGAAATCAATAGCATCCTTGATATCTTTTCCATCTTTCTATGTGATCAGAACAGAATAGTCCATTATTTATGAGCTAATGGCAGTCTGTAACAGTCATGCTAAGAGAGGGACAAGCAGAATTATAATATATATATATATATACACACATGCGCACACACACACACACACACACACACACAAACACAAACCTCTCATCTATGGACTTCCCCATTAACAGATATCAGATGCAACGGACAAAATCTGCAGGCAAAATTTAAAAAATATGCAGGAAAACATTCCAAATTGTCAGCAATGTATTTCAAAATTTGCAAGCTTAGCAGAACAAGTCATATTAGTTCTCAAAGTGGCCACTTGGTGGCAATGGTGGTGGTGAGCTTTTCAATTGTAAACAAAGACGGAAAGTGCAAAACATTAGCGTATACATGGGAAAGTAGGTGTGTGAAATCTATTATATTTTTATTTTGATTAATATATCTATTAGGTATATATTTATTTATGCTATATATACATGTTTATAGTATTGACATTATGATCATAACTACTGGTATTTAGTGGTTTTATAACTCAAAAATAATCCCTTCCCATCTACAGACCTTCTTCCCCCCTATTAGTCCATTGATGCTTGTGTGTGTGTGTGTGTGTGTGTGTGTGTGTGTGTATATATATATATATATATATATATATATATATATAGAATGGGTAGCTTGTCCTTTCCAAGTATGATCATCTGCTAGAGTAGATAACTAATCCCTGTTACAGACACTTGCTTAGGCACATTGTTTTTCATCAGCACCCACACAACCAACTTGTGGCTTATATCACAATTATGTTGAACAGACTATGTGCTTTCACAGAAAATGCAACTAATCTGGTATGTATACTTGAATCTTCAGACTTTGTGCTATCACCACCATTGATGACATCTGAACAGCTTCAGCTATTCACTTTCACGCAAGGCTTGAGTGAACTCATGGTATGGTTTTCAGGAATTTCCAAATTTTTGCTACATACTGTGATCATCTCTCCAGCTCATATTATCAAGAAGTGATCACTTTGACCATGGTGAGATTCAAACATGGGTGTGTCATGGTTGGATGCCTGTCCTCATGTAGTTTGAATTGAAGTTGTGGTCATTAGAAATCCACCAGAGTTTTAATTATTTTTTAATATTTCATCAGTTTGTTTTATGAGTGCAGTAGTCAACATGATAATGTTGTGATAGATAAAACTTGTATATTTGTGTGCAGTTGTCTACTCGTAAGTCAAGTTTAATGTTGCATGATTGGGTTGGTGACAACAAAGTAAGTAAATATAAACAGCTGCATTCTCACTTCAGTATTTGTTTGGTATTGTGCATTCTGTCAATTTCTTCTTTTCTATTTCCTTCTTTTTTTTACTCTCTTTTTCCTTTTATTTCTTTTTCTCCTTCTTTCTTATGCTCATTTTCCTTCTTTCTCTCTTCCTTACTCTCTTTTTCTCTCTTACTTTCTTTTTATTCCTTACTGTTTCTCCTCCTTTCTCTCATTATTACTCTTTTCCTACTCATTCTTTTCCTCTCTCTTTACTCCTTTTTTCTCACTCAAATCATTATCAATACAGCTACTTTAGTTATATAATAGTCTTATTCTGTTACTTACACTTCTTTTATTCTCAACCCTTATCCCTTTTCTTATTTTCAATGCAATTCTCTAGTAAAAAACCTTTCAGTGCTTTTACATTTATATATATATATATATATATATATATATGCAACCTCTGCCTCATTGGTGATTGATCCTCATGGCTGACTATTGAGTTGGTCACTTTGATCCAAGACTTGTGCTGTCTCACATGATTGATTTGATCACAGAGCTGGCAAAGATCAAGTTATCAGCAGGAATTGCTGTATTGGTTTAGTCCAGGTAGAGTGAAATCACAAGGAAGAAAAAAATAAATAGGATAAAAATGTTTGTGCAGGTAATAGAGAAAAGACTTGAACCTATTTCTATATATTTATATATTGTTCTTTGTTCAGAGTTTGGTTAGTTCTTGGTATTATTCTTCATGCAGAAATATTCTCTTCCCACTTCATATGTTAACTTTGCTTGATCTAGCTAAGTCTGGAACAAAGCTTAAGTCGGGTTCTCTTCAGGCAGCAAGTCATGCAGGATTTGGTGAAGCTGTCACCACTCTCTTGGTATCTGGAACAACTACTTAGTCACTTTGATCTTCTGCTTATGTGGATCTTCAGCTAAAAGTGGCATGGAGTCTGACATGGCTTGGAGTTCTAGTGATTCTTCTAATTGCCAAAAGTGCCCATTGTTGCCTGGCTCTGAGAAATTAATTACATGTCCAATTTTGGGGAGATTTTCTCTTAAATGAGTAGTGGTTCCAGGATATCTATCCACCCAAACTCCTTACTTTTCATATTGGTATCTTACACCAATACTACCCAATTTCTCCGTCCTCCTTGGATTTTCACCTAGGCCTTTCATTTTGGTTATCATTTTGACAAATTCAGTTTTTAAACTGTGCAGGCGAAAGAGAATGGTTTAGCTTATAATCATTAATTATAATTTTTTGGCGGCACATTTTTTCAACTTAGGGTCTTGTCTTCAGAAATTTACCAGCCATTTCCTTGACAGCTACTTAGCAAATATTAGCTTGTGTATTTTGCTTGCTTGGCCATACTTATGACACTTATCTAAAGAATTCTATTTCCTTATTGATTTGCATTTTCCACTTCTTGACAGGCAAAATAATTTTGTCTTTGTTTTCAAAATTCCAATTTTTATATCTCAACTGATCTCTTATGCAAGTCAGAGAGATGTTTCGCAACTCACACTTTGGTAAGCAGTCATAATTAATTTTCCTATTTCTGCCTTGTTTAGCAAAATTCACGGCTGACCTCAAATATCCTTCCACCAACACTTCCCAACCCTTGTGGGCTTAAATTATCCAGATGGCCTTTTTCAGTTATATCCTTCAGAACAATAAGGCCATTTTATTTCAAGTCACCCTTACTTCCTTCTTTCAGTTTTATTCAATGGAAGAAAACAAACGCTCTGAATTTAATATAATCTGGCTTCATCACTCGGTATATCTATTGGGATATACCCTAACCCTTTCAGCATCTTATAGTGTTATATATATATAAAGTCAAGGAATACTAACCACTTATGCTACCATAGTTTCCACTGGTAAGGTGTGCAAACCATGATAGCCTATGTGATTAGTATTTCTTGACTTTAATATTTAATAACTCTGCACATTTGGATTTTCTTTTTTACATTGTGTATTGAGCACATCTTTTATATAACTGTTTTCTAACTTTGATTGGAAAAAAACTGTTTTATTGTTTTATATACATATATATATGCACCATATAGTGCTAGTTATGTTTGCATTAATTCATCGCTACTTAATGACCCTTTTTTTCTCCAAATGCAAATCAATTTGATCTAACATACTTTGACATCTCAGTTACAGAGTGTGTCAATGATCAAGACAAAAATAAATTAAAAGATACCATTTATTTCTTAAGAAATTAATTTCTTTACATTAAGATATGAAACTGAGCAGATATGTCTATTTCAAGAGAGAGACAAATCTGTGTTTAAAGGCATTATTCAGCTTTGATTATTGTGGCTGTGACGTCTAAATCATGTCAGATCTAATGATGGTTTTCCCTAAGAGAACACAAGTTTGAATCCTGCCAGAGAGTGGGTAATTTTCTTTGTTTCTACAAATTACATTTGATGATATTACTCTGCTGCTTGTTATTGCTATTAATTTTGTTCAGTAATTGTTTTATTGTGTTTTGTTATTATTTTTTCCATGTTATCCACACAGCTTTAACTAATTTTGTTGGTATTTTTGTTGATAATTTTTGATAATTGGCTGTTTTTAGGTAAATTTTTATCAATTTATTTGAAGAATATTTTGCTTATTTTTGTTGTTATGCAGTGAATTATACCAAATTATATGTTGTTTACTGTTTGTATTGTTTTTCTTTTTATATTCTAGTTTGTTTGAATATCCAGTTTCTTAGGGCTAATTCATATGTTATTTTGTTTTCATTGAATATTTTAAAGTTGCTAGAATTTGTTGAAAGTCTTTTATCTATAGGTATCGGTATTTATATTTATAGATATGCGTATTTATTTGAATTTATTATTATAATTATTATGGTTGTTGTCATTGTTATTATTGCCATTGACTTTGTTGACTAAATTGAATACATTCCATCTTAGGCGTTTTATAAAATGTTCTATTTTTTTTCTCTGAATTTGATCTGATAGTCAAGGTAGGATTGATGTGGTGATATTTTTTAAGGATTAATTAAAATTTGTTGATTCCCTGTTAGTGTGTTTATTTTAATTTTGTATTTATTTATTTAATTTCTATTATTTGTATTATCGTTTTTATTTTATGAGAAAATATTAGAGCAGAAATAAATGCTGTAAAGAGAAGTGGTCAAAATCAAACAAAAATGTGCCAAAATGGTCAACAGCAATAACAAACATAGTGTGAAGCCAGAAATGCTGTCAGTTTGTGGAAGTTTGAAATCAGACATTTAAGGCAAGCAATATCTGTGTGTGGGTGTGTGTGTATATATATATATATATATATAATTATTTATTTTTAAAGAAAAAACATTTATAACATAAATATGTTATAAAATCACTACAAAAATAGCCATTTTGTTTCAACACCTTCGGTAAGACACCGAAGGTGTTGAAACAAAATGGCTATTTTTGTAGTGATTTTATAACATATTTATGTTATAAATTTTTTTCTTTAAAAATAAATAATTATATCTGCTCTACTTTGTATTGAGCACTCTTTTAAGAATAGTAATTGTTGGTTATTGGAATTCATTCCATATACACCAATCATATACTTGTATATATATATATATATATATATATATATATATATATATATATATATATATATGTGTGTGTACATACACACACACTCCCTTATATATGAATAAAAGAACACAAAACAAAAAGCTATTCTTAGTCAACACATTTGATCCCCTGAGGAACTCTATCAAGAAAATTTCTCTTGATAAATCGCTGAGTATGAAAGGCATCAGCAAAAATGTTTTTTTTCTCTTGGTTTTTTTATTCATTTTGTTTCTTTACAGATACACTATATCTGAAAATAATTTACATAAATACATGCACACACATATAGTAGGTTGGTGGAAAAATAATGACATAATACTATCATTTTTTGATGTTAGAAAATACGTCA